>JAPYZS010002827.1:0-23835 GCA_030522925.1 Trissolcus japonicus
TTATAACGAAGAATTGCCATATTCAAACATTGATAATTATTTGGATTGATTCTTTTGTGTTTAAAAAATAGATCCATTTATTCTTAATTATATTATTTTCTTTGTCAAGCAAATTTGTTTTTCCTAACGGAGCAACAATATAAAAATTTTTTTTTTAACTTTCTTACATACTGAAATTAAAATTACTAATGATTCTAATACAAACGAAACGTCTAATACAATCTTGCTTAAGATTGGGTGCACAAAAAAAACGACGAAAAACCTCTAAATAATTTTTGTTTTTTATATGTATCAGAATGGTTTGATTGCATATTGTCAATTTTTCTTTAGTATTTTATTCGGTCAAACCTTATCCCTGTTATATAATTATAAAATAATAGTTTTTAGATAGAATATATTAGCGTAATTAAAAACAATCTTGACGCTTAAGTGTGTGATATAAAATCAAACAAATTAACACATTAATATTATTTTACATCGTTTTTTCCACTGCAACAATAATCACGAAACTCAAATTCATGCTAATTGACATATATAATTTGTCAATTAATATGAAAATAAGTATAAAGATAATGTCTACAAAATGCTCGGCTATATTTTATTCCTAGAGTTGACATATTGTTTTTCTATTACGTACGCCGGAAAAAATTAAAACGCTTGCATATAAGATGTTTTCGGTTTTCTACACTCAAAATGTCTTCATTGACACAATTGTCTTCTCATAAGACATGAAATCTATATTTTTTAAATGTTTTAAAAATGTTTCTATTATTGAGACACGAATAATGTCTTCAGGTTTTAAAAACAGATATACTATTTTATTATAAGATGTTTCAAATTAGTTTAAAACACATTAATCAAAAAAGATAGTTCGAAAATGTTTAGTGTCTTAAAAAAAGATACATGTAAGACACGTATTTTTGCAGTGTGTAGTCGACTTTTCATTCTAAATAAATAAAGAAAACTATCATTGAGGTGAACTTTCACAATTCATGTAGATATTACAGAATTCATTTAAGCAATAAATAACTCTTACGAGTTCCAATTTCCCGAAAATAATTTGTAAAGTAACACTTTAACATTGACGCTCAGGGAGAAGTTAGGTACTTGTTCACTGAATACCCTTGTCTGTTTAGCAACAAATAAATTTATCACACTAAAGTTCCGCATAAGCCGCAAAATTAGCTATGCCACACATGTTCTTCATTTTTGCTATTCTCATGTAACCATTTTCACCCCAATCTGATCCCCACCAGTTTTTAACAATCCAATAAGTTGATGTGTATCCGACAATCAGAACTGCATGGTTAACAACTGAACTTGTACATTGTGGATCATCGTAAACTCCGGAACTGGGTTTTATGAAACACAGAAGAAATGATTCAATAAATTTAATATGACTAATTATGGTAGAAATAAAGTTATGTATACTGACTTGTAAAGTTGAAAAGTTTTTGGACTGGCATTTAAAGAGGCTGCTATTGGGCCGAGTTGAGCAACTACTGCTTGCATCATATGTTCATCGTTCGCAGGTATGATTGCCCAAGATGAAATATTCACGACTGAATTGTTATGTTGAAATCGACATTCACCTTGCTGCATGTAAACAAATAAAGATAATGACAATCGATATTTGATGAACTTTTTTTGCAATAGTGCACATACCTTGCCAGAGTAAGGGTAGTGATATTCATCCATAATCCCTCTAGACATCTGTAAATATCTCAAAGTATTTCTCAGTGAACCTCCCACACAACCGAGATTACCACTTTCAGTACTACAGTCGACGAGCTGCTGCACACTCAAATTGATCATCTGATTTAGTTTTTTAAATAAATGACCTTGAATACTTCTAGCAATCGAATGAGCGTAACAACTGGCACAATTGCGTTGATGCTCCGCGCCATTTTCGAATCCTTTCTCACGCCAATCTAAGCTTTCTGCTATTTTGCTATTATTATTAGGGATTGCGCCCACAAAATAATCGTCTACTGCAGGACATGGTTTGCTTTCAATCAGCCTCGTCTATTTGCAAATTAATGTCTTATCAATATTGCATGTAAATTTTTTATGTTTTAAATAACTTAATTTTCAACTCAACGAACCATTTCTCTAATATATTCGACTGTACTACGATCAGCTAGAAAATTGTCTCGCAAGGTATAACTCGAACAACCTTTGATTGCCAATGTATTGTGATGGTGAATTCGTTTGAAATTATCCTCCCATATTATCCTTCGGAAAGCATCTTCTTGTTTTGAGTAAACTTTATTGTACCGTACCTGTAAAAAACCGTTATATTATTAAAATGCTTCTATATTTACGCACAATATGAGCACACTGTGCTAATACTTTGGCACAGTACGTACGCAGTACTGTGCCAAAATCAAACGTTCTCAAATCCCAGAATCGACCAGTATCGCAGATAACAGTCTGCCAAGGGTTGTTACTACTGATCCAAGATTCTGCCAGTTGTAAATTTCTGAACGGTTTCTTTATTTGAAAAATATACCACGTTGACATAGAAGTTTCACAACGAAAACTAATGCATTAAGTGTATTTTTGAAGGACATCCAATTCTTGCTGAGACGGTTTTCATCTTTAATAACGCAATAACTAAAGAAATAACTGCAATCAAAATATTCAAATTTAAATAATATGTGGCGCTTACATCGGTTAAACATTATTCGAATACTTTATTTCAATAAATAATGTCAGCAAGTCATTATGAAAAGTTTAAGACGATATATTTTTATTTCAAACACGGAGAAAACACGACGTCATAATTCTTACTGTATTTTTCTACTAATCTAGTTCTCGTAATGCTTAATCAATGCAATTTACTAAGAAACCAATTAAATTTTGTAGTTTTTCAAAATTTGCAAGTTTATATCACACTTTACTCATGATCCACATTACATTTTGGTATTGACTTAGTAATTCATGTGTATATTCGTAAGCATGCTCTTTGCTATAGCATTCAACAGTATCGTCAACGTCCATTAGGATCTATGGCTTAGGGGATTCGTCAAGGGCTCGCGTTCCCGGAGTTCAAAACTTGCTATTGGAAGTTTTTTTCCATACCAATATAAGTAAAATTGATCAACGGGTCGAAAATAATCAACTCAATTTATTTAATGGAAAAAGCAACAATGAACACGTTTTGACGGTTTTTCCCGCCCAACCCTACGAAACAATTATCGACGTGGAGGCAATCTATCTATTCAAAATAAAAGTACATGAACACAGCGTTGACGCGCGTGTATCACACACGAAAAAAAGCCATAACAAAATTACAAACGTTTGATGATGCATGCAAACGACTGAGTCGCATCAGCAAATAGGTGATTCGTGTGCAGGACGCGTTTGAGTCATGTGAAGCACATGACTGACAAAAAGAAAAAAACGAATGCGTCGTGTATAAAAACAAGTAAGTAATGTATAAAAACAACTGTAACTTTTACGTGCATGTCGCAGACGGTTGTGTTTTTATTTTTTTTGTCCTTAGTCTTTAACACTAGAACGACCAAAGCCGTCAATTCTACAGCTTTTTTCCTACAATTGCCTACCATTTTAGTGAGGTTGACAATAAAAACAATTCCATCCGTGGCTTTTCATTATTTTTGGTTTATTTTCATATGATGACATTTTTTAAATATATTTTTTATTTTCTATATAAATAATAAATATAAATTATTATAATCATAAATTAAACTTCTATCTAAAACGTCCAAGGCGTGAATTGGACGGCTTTTGTAGATAAATGCATATTTCGCTAATTGTTTGATTTCAATTAATATTAATCATTTATTGAATTTAAACGAATTTTCATTAATTGGCAAAAACTTTGAAATAATTATTTTATATAAAAATCAAAAATGAAAAAAAATTTATACGTTTTCATAAAGAAACGCGTTTACAAATAGATGGCGGAACATTACATTGTTTTAAACAGTCGGTCTAGTGCGCTGATCTTCGTTGTTTACATTTGTTTCTCGCTTTTTTTTTACATTCAAAAAGGAATGAACGAAAAAGATATTGTTCGGAAAATCAAGAATATACCTGAAGATGTATCAGAGAAAACCAGTTTTACAAAATAAGATCAGTAAATCAGTAAATAAATGAATGATAAATATAAATTTTGTAATCTTTGTATGTATTTTTTCATTTAAACAATCTATTTGTAATGTAAAATTTGCATAGAATACTTTACAGGGCGAAAAACTGAAAAGTTATGTCGTCAAATTGACCGCGTCGATCGTTCTGGATATATTCAAACGCCGGCCGTTCTAGTGTTAAAGTCAGCGCGCACACGCCCGCATGCAACTCACGTAAGTGCCGTGCCGAGCAGCCACACTGTTTTGACGACACCGACGCGCAACACGTGCTCCGTTTTGCGACGAGTGAATTCAAAGTAAGTACGCGTGTGCCGACCCAAAAACTGATCCAGCCTTGTTGCTCGGGATGCAACAAGCTGACCAGCAATAGTTTTGTGCCCCGGACGAGCCATCCGAACCGAGCATGAGCGGCTGAAGTGGCGACCGTGACCAGCGACGAGATGGCAACGGCACACCGACTCCAAGCTGGCCCAGCTAATTAGTGAGTCCGTTCCTTAGCTTCCGTTCTGAAAAACCACCATGAAACCCAGTGGCACGTCTCGCATTCCTTCTGGATGTGAAACGTGACCTATCACAATCCTCTCTCTCTCGCACAACTAGCCTCATTGTTTTATTTATTGTTGCACCCGTCACTCCGTTTGAGCCTGATTTAGTTTGTTCGTTTTGTTCGCTGATTGCCCGGACCGGCGCTTAAAATTAAGGTAGAGTCATTTTCATTTCATTTCTTGAGCCCTTCCTGTCCCGTAGCCGAGCATGCTGGTTCGAGTCCAGCTTATTTGTTTACTCTAGAGTACGGGTCCAGAAGGGCCAAGTAATCCTCTCGTTTATTCCAGGCGACGATGACTTTAGCCAGCAGGAGCTAACCAATGAGGAGCCAGCAAGCGGCCGACCAGTATTTTTCCTTCGGTTTGTTGACGCATTCCAAAAGAATGTTTTGATTTCGCCTTTTGTTTTGTAGGCCAGTATTTTGATTCGACGGTGTATTTTAGAACACGTGATCCTGAGCTGAACCTCGGTCACTGGTGGTGCTGGCACTCGGACCTGGCGCCCTAACAGTCCCGTTCAACGAGAGTCTAGCCTACGTATCACAGCTGCTGCATGCCAGCAGCCTCGCTGGCAGTGAGCACCGGGTTACAATGATGAATAAATTTATAATTTCAGTCACTGTGATTTGTACAAAAATGGAAAGAAATACTTTAATCATACAAAAGAAGAGCTAAATTGATGATCAAATTTCGCGTAAGTGAATTATATCTTTTGTTATTTTTACGAATATGACGCAAAAAATTATTGTATTTTTTAAGTTATTATATTTTTACAATTGTTTATCTTATATCCATTGTATTTTTTTAATTATTGAAAACAAATTTCTCGTAAGAAAAAAAATTATTTCCTTATCAGACAATTTTGCTTTTAGGTGAGAAATTTTTTTAAAAAATGAGACCCTTATAACATTATAGATCTGATATACTGTTTCAGAATACTGATTCGACCATGAACTGAACTTTGTCCCTCATCTGAATCTCCTTCTCTGAAGGGAATTTAAATTTATAGAAAGAAACGATTGAATAGCAAAGAAAAGTATTTGCAAATAGATTACCGTCACTATCTGGAACATGCTCTCTAAATAATCGCCAAATTCGTGGGTAGTAGAGGCGCATGCAAGATTCAAAATTCATATTATTTTTCATAGACACCTTATTAGCACATAATATTAAAAAATATTGTGCTTTGTTCGCCTGAATAACATTTCTAGAAATTTCTATAATTTCAGAAACCTAAATTCATATTTCCAAATTTCAGGGAAACCACGTGACCGTGGTAAGATACACAACGTTGCACCAACGTGCCTTAGTTAATGCGATCTTTTTGTGTATTATATCGACTACTCAAACTTGGCAAGTGAATTATTGATATCCTGTGCCACCCAGAGATACGACCTAATATAACCCTGAGGATCTGTCATTTGCTCGACCAGTTAACTGAACTTCTGGAGAGGGGCTTACTTCATAACCTCAAAAGATACGCGTACAACGCTTCACACAATCAGCAGAGAAAGCTTTTCACATGGATATATCTTTACGCTGGGGGTGAAATCTAAAAATCTGTGCGTCAGGGATAGGCAATTCTGCATTCAACGATTTTTTAATAATGAATAAGCATACATTCATTATTTAATCAAGTTAGAATTTTAAATAAATCATTATTCATTATTTAATCAAGTTCCGAGTAATGAATGAATCGTTATTTATCATTCAATCAAGTTCTGATTGAATAAATAATGATTTATTTATTCCCCATGCAGTGAACATTTGCGCATCAGATAAAGCTCCTGGCTCTGACGGGATCTCCTCCAACTTCTTCAAGGCATTCTCCCCGAGCAGCCTTGACTTCCTGTTGCTAATTATTAACAAAGCACTAACTTCAGAGCTGATCCCAACTGCATGGTGCAGAGCCACGCTCACACTCATTCACAAAAAAGGTGACGCATACAACCCTCGAAATTATCGTGGTATTGCACTTCTCAATATTATTTTAAAACTATTTACCTCGATCCTAAATACGAGACTAACTAACTGGGCAGATTCTATGAACATCATTCCTGAATCCCAATCTGAAGTGCTGGAGGGTGAAGTATTGAGCCCTCTCTTGTTCTCGCTCTTCATCTCCGACCTGTAGAACTACCTTCTTGCCCAAGGCCCAGATGCTATCATCGCGAACGATGCCCTAAATCCTGCTAATCTTGGGAAGATAGTGATTTTACCTTCGAGTTTTGTCAATAGTTCGAAATATTTAGCTGCATATATTGTCGACCGAATCTTTTCGTAACATTCACATGCAATCGATCGTGGAACAAAATTCATAGCTCGCTCCTGGAAACATATCCCTCTACGTACAGACATGACATCATAGCTCTGGTTTTAAACGAAAAGAGATAAAATTTATGAATTATATCAAGAAAGGTTGTATTTTTTTGTCCTGTTTTGGCGTATGTTTATTTCATCGAATGACAAAAACTTGGCAAAAATTACCACATTGCCATTTATTGGTGTGGCTCCAAGACAAACTCCGCCTGGCAGACATCGATCGTATTATATCAGCCGAAATTTCAATTCCTAAAAAAGATCCTGTTCTTTATGATATAGTCGTGAAGAACATGATGAATGGGCCATGTGGGGCTCTGAACATGGCCGCTTTGAAGTGAAGAACATGATGTGTCTAGCTTTGGCGTCCTCAGGTATTGCTTCAATATTTCAATATAACTTCATTATTTTTGTTCTAATTTTTAAGGTTAACGTACTAATGATATAAAACATCGGTTTTTTAAGTATCGCTTCTACGTTGCCACAAAGAAAGTCGTACCGCACACGGCGCTTTGAATTTACCTTCGATACCTATGATCTCTATCGTGCTGACTGGGATAAGTTTGTTGATGAACTGTCGAACGCTCCGCTTGCTTACAACGAAGACCACGATGTCGAACGTAACGTGGAATCCGTTGTAAGCAAAATTCATGGTGGACTCCGGAACTCACACGTCTGAAAAGACTGTCATACCGCTTGCGGCGACGGTATCAGGGTGTGAGGAGTAGGAGTTTAGATGAGGATTTGATCGAACGAGCGACGCAAGCGTGCAAACGCATAAATTGCAAATACAAATCCATCATCAACACTACTCGAAGGGAGAACTGGCGTCACTTCATTGACCAGTTTAATGTAAAGACTCCTTGGGAACTCCCATACAGACTGGCTGTTGATAAAACCAAACAGCGGTATATAATGTCGACCGTGAAGTTGCCCGATGACATCGAACCGTCGGGAAACATTCGAAGCTCTTTTAAACGTACATTTTCCTCGCGACCCCGAGGAGAAGGATACTGAGCAACAGCGTGAAGTACGACGTATATGCAGAACGGCGCCAGGTGTAGATAACACACCTCTGCTGACTCTAGCTGATCTAGAATCTGCAGTCAAGCGTCAGAAAAACCAAAAATTTCCAGGGTACAACTTTATCGAAAGCGAGATCCTCAAAGCTGCATTACCACATGTTAGCGAGGATCTTTTGAAGTTGTACAACAGCTGCTTGATACAACAACACATATGTAAGCGTAATCTGAAATTGGGTAAACTGGCGACCCAAACTCCAGGATGGGGAGGACGCACGTACATAGCATCATCCTCAGGAGATCTACGTCAATGTCGATAAATGCTCTGCGGATACGGTAGAGAAGGGAGTTAGCTTTTTCAGAAGGAGGTTAGAACGAGGTCAAGGAGTGAGGGCTGAGCACCTGAGCGGTCGCGGGTGGGTTCACTCATCATTCACGTGATGTTAGTGTCCCGCAGAGTAGAGGCGAATTCACGCCCCATATTTCCCATGGATACCCCGGGTTGGTCCTGAGGAAGACCATCAACCCACTGGATTGTTGCGAAGTGAAATCTCCCAGGATGACGGTATGCAGATCCAGATCTTCCGTCTTCCTCAGAGCGTTGAAGAGGAACTCGTCTGAGGGTAAGACCCTCGTTGTATTGGTAGGTGGCCGGTACACTCCTCCGATGACGAGGGATAGGTCAAGAATTAATATATTTAACCAGAGAGCCTCCAAGTTAGGTTCTGACAAAGAGCTGAGATTTTGTGCCCATGAATGGAGTCCTTGACGTAGATTGCAACACCTCCGCCGCGTCCGACAGGACGATCGTGTCGGAACAATGTGTAATCTCGGACCACCATGGAGTCCGGGATGCCAGAGTTGAGCCACGATTCAGTGATGACCACCACCGCTGGTGACTTGGCAACAGAATCCGCTACGAGTTGGTTGATTTTTGGGCGGAGTGAAGCGATGTTCGTACACAGAATCTTGATTTCCAAGTTTACTGCTGCCTGCGCCAGTTGCCCTGACAGAAAACTCGTGGTACTCCATCTCTGTACCGGATGGTGAGCATGGGATCGTGCACTTGTCTCTCAGCAAGTTGATGTCTCAAGGCGGGAAGTTCTTCCTGCTGGGCTGGAGTACGGTCGTTCATCACTTTGTATTGGTGCTGTCTACAGAGCTGCGTCCGGCCAGCTTTAAAAACTGACGCGCCAGAACAGCATCCTTCAGCACCACCTTCAAAAGTCGGACATACTCTCCTTTTTTTTGCCCAATCGGGCTACCTGAAGTAGATCGTTAGGCGATGAGCCGGATTCCAGGGTGGTCAGGAATCGGGTGTCCAACTCGTTTGGACATTGCCGACGATTTCACAACCTCAGAGTAAAGAATGGCAGCTCGTTGTGAAACACTGGGGTTTTGGCTCTGTTCAGTTCGAAAACGTCCCCCTCGTCGTAAGAATGATCCTGAAGTTCTAGTATAGTACATCGCTCGTCCATAAGTCACTTGCGAAGGAGAAATCATCAACTAAACTGCAGCGTCACAATTGACAATCAAGTTTGAATTTCGAATTTCCCGCTGGCAAGTTCTCGCTCGCGCCGTAGGTCACGTGGATTTAAGCGGTAGTCGCTGTGTATGAGGCTTTAGGCACACACATTGATAAACAGGACACATCGACGGAACAGCTTCCCGGCCTTTTCATGGACCAACACAGACAATCTCACCTATCAGACTGAGAGGGGATTATGCGCGGTCCAAGACTCGTCGGGTCAAAGCCGTTGTAGTCTCCTCCAGGTCAACAAAAAAATGGCCCAGCTACCCATTTACATGTATCTTTTGAAGGTTACGATTCTCCAGCCAGATAAAAATCTCTTTTCCCGTCAGCATCCACAGATTTAGGCGGGTGAAAAAAAGATGGTAAGGTGCACAAGGTGACTTTTTTTCTAAAATTATATCTAAACTTTGTCTAATAATATCTACCTATATTGTGACGGGTGGCTTATCGACCCGTCACTTTCCGTATCGATCGCACAGCCCTTAGGGCTGTTCGAGCGGATCGATACGGAAATCGAATGGTTGCGCATGCGCACATCCGTTTCCATGGGCAGGGAGCAAGCGACAGCACCCCTGACCCACTTTCTGTATCCGGTCATTGACCTAAAAAGTCCTTTTTGTTTTCATTGTGCCGCGACGCGAAAAAAAGTGAGTATCGCGCCTCGCTCGACCCAGGTCGTTCCTGTCATCTGAATTAGACATTTTTGGGCATTTTTAGACATTCAGGGCTGAATTGAGATTTTAGACAAAAATAGGTATATAAGTCCGAAAAATGTCTAATTCAGGTGACGTGATCAGCTGTGACAAGTTACGGATTGGACATTTTTTTTGGTCATAAAAAAACATATTAGGCAAAAATATGTTCGAAAAATAGTAATACTACCCTAACTGCTTGGTTCTAATTGAATGAGCGTGATGTAACTTCAAGAAAATATAAATATATAAATATTCTGGAACATTATACATTTTGCAATATAAGTGATCAATGGAAAGAACGAAAAAAATTTACTGTATCAATCGGGAGAATGTATAACGTTAGTATAAAAGATATGGTAAGATTAATATTGAACCGTATAAAAGGACCAATTTCTTTTGAAGATGTAAAATGTTAAGAAAATATCAAATATGAATCTTACAGAAACGTTGCTGTAGTAATGAATTTGATAGAAACAGATACTGAAGTATTAAAAATATTTAATGAATCATGATCTATTATGATGCTTTCTCATTTTAATAAATTTTTCGCATGGTTTTTAATTCCAGAAAATACATTATTAGGTAAGGAAATTTGAGAAAAATATAAGAAATTCTTTCGGGAGAATTAAAAAAAATTATAGAAAGACAATCTTTAAAATTGAGAAAGAATCAATGGCTTTACGTGAAATAAATTCTATGTTGAAATTAATGTATCTCAGTGTGTTCAAATGTGTTCTCAGTTCGGATTACCAGAAGCAGAGAACAATTTCACAAATAATACAAATGTTGAAGACCGTAAAATTAAAAGTACAAATTTAATATCCAATTTAATTGAAAATCTGAACGAAGAAAATTTTCAAAAGAAAATTTTTTATAGTATTGTTGGGGATATTGCCTTTGTGGCGCCCTCTGACAGCTATGTTTTTGCGAGCAGATGACGTATTTCACACGCCGCACGCCGCTGAGTTCAGAATGAATGGTTGTTATGAACTCTGATGTGTGCGGTATGGAGTGAATTCTCCCGCGAAATTGCTAGAGATGCGCTTTGCGCCACCTGCCGTAAGGCGTGAAACTATCAATCTTAATTATCAAAATTTTCGCGGGGGTTTGCTCGCAGCGCCACCTAGTGTCTTCTCCAGTTGAGACTTGTAGCGCAGAGTGGTGTGCGGGTTCTTTTTTTTGGATTTTGGCGGATTTTGTAATGCCGCTTGGTGCCCTGTGCGCAGGCTTCGTATGTAGTACTCAGTTGTAATGCGTCTGAGCGAGACAGTTAGATTTTGTCTTGTTGTTTCTCTTTCTATCTCACTGTGTCAAGTGAGATAGGTATCTCTCGTTATTGGTATGAGAGAGATAGCACGTGCGGTACCCGCACCGCTGTGTATTGTGCACTAAGTACATATCTCGCTGTTAGTGCAAGTGAAATAACGAACGCGGTACCCGCGCTGGTATACGTTGCTTCACTGTGGCAAGTGAAGTGGATATCTCGCAGATGCGAGTGAGACAGCTAGAGTGGTACCCACAATGCTGTATGATATTCAGTATATCCAGTGAATATTGCAATGTCGCATTCAATTGCGGGCGAGATGACGATATGCGGTACCCGCAATCGTCAGTGGGTCTCAATTCACTGCTTGATGGAAGCAAATGTGGAATCCGCAACGCCATTTTAGGAAAGGACGGAAAAGGTGCGCAGTGGCAACCACTGCAAAACGAGGTAGTTCAATCAGGAACTCTGGTTGAATTTCGCAAAAGACGGCTCTTTTATTTTGAATGGATTGAGCGAAGCCAGAGAACAGTTGAAAACGGCTGGGCACGCGTTATTTAGTATAAACATCATGCGATTGTGAGAGAAAAAAATATGGCGATTTCGATATGTCATCCAGTGGCGTAAGTGTACGTGGCAGTCGGTAATCGAGCTGCCCGTATAGTGCTGCCGCGAGCGCTTGGTGTGTGAATTACGCCACGTGTGGGCGCTAAGCAGACAAAATTTGAAAAATATGTCACAATTCCAAACAAGTATTATTAATGCTAAAAATCTAAAATGTTTTTATATAGATGGTCCCGGCGGTACCGCTAAAACATTTTTATACAACGCTTTGGTTCATTATTAGGCTTTGGTTCGTGAAACCGCCTGAATAATCAGAGCAAGGAACCAAGTGCGACGTGGTCTCCATGAATGCACTACCTGCACACGTTACAAAGCTAAATTAGCATTCCAAATGCTGAGTGACCTCCCAGCAGAACGCTGCAACCCATTTACAAACACGGGCTTAGACTATGCTTGGACTATGGTTTGTTAGAAATAACGCTAAAATTTTCTAAAAAGGTCATGCAAAATTTTTTCAAGCCTTTGTAAACATTGTTTTTAAAAAATAAAAATTTCTCAAAAATTGGGGGTCACCACTTTCGAAATACGGCCCTGAATAATATTTCACAAAAGTCTGAAAGAAAATTAAATTGGATCGAATATCTCACTTAATTTCTAATTCTTGTGTTTTCAAAACACTGCGCTGCATGACGTCACGAGAATTAGGCGGATCATGCACCGCGCTATGCACTCGAGTTAGCTAGCTCGGACACTTGTCGTTTAACGGCGCCCAAGTCAGCTTTGCTTCTCTCGCTTACCCCGCGTTTGTTTAAACCGCTATTGTGCCTTATATTTTGCTTTTGCTACTCTTTTCATAAAAGTTTTGATTTGTGTTGCTTAACCGCTAAATTTTGGTAAAAATTAATTGAGTAATTTGCTGAAATTGTGTGTTGGTTTGAACTGTTGGATAAAGATTGCAAATTCTAGGATTCACCAGTTTCCACGTGGCCTTAGAAAACATCTCTTTACAGCACCAAATAATTTTACAAGGTGAGTAAACGGTGCTCCTCATCCTTGCAATTCCCATCCGCAAGATTTTCGACATCGGATCGATGCGAAAAACTCCTTCTTATTTTTACATTTGCTGGATCAGCAAAAAGAGTAAAAATAGTCCCACGTTCAAGTAGCGTGTTTTTCAAAGCAACAGATTGCACCGTATATTGTTTAATTGTAAAATCAATTTTTAGTTTGGTTGATGAAAATTGAGATCAATTTGTTGAGATTAAAACGAGTATCTCGAATCACTGTAACGTAAAATTATTTGCCCAAAATTATTGTTAGTTAATGAACTTCTAAATGTTGTTAATAATGAAATTCATAATTGTTGAGAGTTTTACAACATTCATCAATAGTACTTGAAATCGTTCTAAATTTAAGTTAAAAATCTCTGAAATCGTTTTCCGAGAAAATTTGTCCTATACCCGCCATGTATAAGAGAGCCAACATGGGCCTCGCCAAAACTGCTCATAGTTTTTAAATGTGAAAATCGTTGTTTTCCAATAAATTCTATTTCTGTTTGCATATTCAACTACTGTGGGATTAGTCATACTAGTTCCACCAAAAAAAACTAAATTTTCAACAACGACAATAGTAGTTTTTGCCCTAACAAAAATTTGCATTTGAGGGCCCCTATGCTATTAGTATAGGCGAGCCGCCACATAAGTTGCTCGAATTTCTTTATGTATAAATCCTGATTCAGTCGACGGATTTTAATAAATCAAAGTTCATCGTTATCATTAGATCTTATCTTACTAGGATATCCACAAAAATTATAAATTTTCGATTGTTTAATATTAGTTTTTGAGCTCAACAAAACCATCAAAATTTATACCTATTTATATGCTTATATCGCTTCTTTAGTGCTTCTTATGTATTACTGAACTCTCTGATATCCATAATCTTCTTGTTGCGCTTCGCTCTTCTCTATTATATGTAAATTTTTTAAGTTTTGTCAAAAAATGGATCGATTGTTGAATTGTGTCTAACTTGAATGTATGATATCCTTCGCATTGCACTACCATTATTTTATTTTATTTTTATTTTGTATTATTTCTTGTAATTGAATTTTTGTAATAAATTAAAATTGAGGTTTTACCAAGGTTGGACTATACGCGCTAAATTACACATGATATTTTGAACAAAACTCTCAAAGGGTCCAAACCTTGGGTTTTCTCGGGCTTATTGCGCAAAAATTTTGCAATTTTCATTTTTGTTGTCCACTCCCCTAAACAAACTTTATTAGTTCATCAAAGTTATTGTACCTTAATTTCCTCTTTCTTTATCTCTTTGCTCTTCTTTCTCTTATTTTGATTCGATAAATAAAATAAAGTAAATATATAATAAATTACAGTCCACAATATTAAAATTTACAAATTTTTTACTATTTATTCTTTCTAGACTGCTATCTCATAGAATAGAGTTTTACAAAATTTACAATTTCAATAAATAAAAATAAAAATAATACATATAATACAAAAGAGAATCCTCATTGGAGATTAGTTGTACTATTGATTCCACCAATGTTCAATTTTGTCATTCATTCAGTTTAAACGACCGTACTCTGAATGCATTAGTGATATAAAAAAAGAGATAGTTTGCTGATGGAAACGTGTTAACATTGCATAGTTTACAAAAGTTGTTGTCGCGATCATTCGAAACTAATTGGAATAAGTATTTTTGCCTAAATTGGCTGTAAAGTAGACGGTCTAACAAAAAGTGTTCGATAGTTTCAAAGACAAGACAATTACACAGCGTACACATGGCCGATCGGTCAATTACATGCTAGTTATCAGAAAACGCAAATCGAACATATCTTTTAGAGGCAAGTCGGAATTGTGATGTAACATTTATAGCTTGATTACAATTTCTCTGCAATAAATAGAGGGCGGTAGATTCTGTTATCAATCTTACGGGTTTACATAGGAGCGATTAAGATTGGTCTACATTGATAATATCTATGTATTATGCCCATATTTTAACGCCAGAAGTAGGCATTTAAATTGTTCCAAAGATGTGACATCCCAATTTGTTTCATGATAGTGTCGAGTTGCGCAACCCAGTTGTATTTCAGGTCTACCACCTTTCCAAGGTACAATTCGATTTGACAATCAAAATATATTCGAGTTAGTCGCGTATTTTCTAGTTCTAAAATTCTCACTATCCAATTCAAAGCTAGTTTTAGTACTTTAAGAGCCAATTTCACCGAGCCGACTTCAGGTCGCAGTGCCGCACTTTTCGTAGTTTTCAGTAGAGCAAACAGTCTTTTCAGATATTCGGATTGCACAATTTCTAACTCGTCGAGGTAACGCAGGCCCCAAACTGGGGATCCATATAATAATATTGTCGCGATAATACTATTAAATAACTTTAGTTTACCCGGAAGTGAGTCGGCTTTACATTTTTGTAGCGTTTGGACGGTCAAACCTATTGCAGACCTAGCTTTCAGAATTGCATCTGTTGTCGCTTGGAAGCCCAAAGACGAGCTTGAGAATGTAACTCCCAAATACGTGTACGATCTTACAATTTCGAGTTCTTGTCGTTGGTAAACAAATTTACGCGAGGTGGGGCGACCACCTTTTCGGAAATCTAAAATTTTGGTTTTCGACGTGTTGACAGTTTATTTAATTCGCAGTAGGCGCTGATTTCGTTGATAAGTTTTTGAAGTTGTACAGGTGAGTTGGCCAAAGCAACAGCGTCGTCTGCGAAAAAAAGTACAAGTAGATCAGTATATCCGTCAATGTTTATACCAAATAGTTTTTTTGAGCGCAGGTACGATTAAGACATACACTCCGCAAACAATTAACGACCCACACCCCTAAAATTTTGCTTTTCTCAAATTGTCATAACTTTGACCCATTCCATTAAAAAAAATGTTTGTGTAGACCCAATTGTAGCTTGGAACCTTAATTTCGACATTCTTTGTTAAACAAAACTCTAACATCACAACAGATCGCGCTTTTGTGTCCAATTTTTTGATGAAAACAATTTTGCATACTTCGAATCACTCTAACAACAATAATATCCTGTACACACGTGTCTCTTACCGCGGAAATGTACATTTCAGGATCTCCTGATGATTTGCGAAGAAAAAAAAATTACAAAGATTGAAACTTTTGAAAGTTATAGATATTTAAAAAAAATTACTTTTTTCAGTATTTTGCCTATCACATTGCATAGATTCATGGAAAATAAATAATTTTTTTTCTAAATTAAAGCTTAGATTATCAGCTTTTCAAATATTATGCTGGTAAATTATTTTGTCATACAAATGAAGAAATTACGCAGAAGTAAAAATAGGCATTTTAGGTGGATCGATAATTGTTTTGCGGAGTGTATTTTGACAAATTTTTCCAAATATAAAAATTTTGAAACAAAATCTGGAACCAGACCAAAGTACCACCAAAAAGGTGAGGAGGAGATTTTTGCTTATTGCTTGTGCTTGCATGTACAAAAACTAACACTATAGGTAAAATAGTTATTTCTCAAATGCCTAAATCACGTTATATTTTTAATCAAATTTACAAAAAATTTAAATTAAATTGAGCATAATGAGACTTTTGGTTCAAAATATTTTTGAGATACAATAAACTATTTCCATTATAATTGATTGTAATATAATTACAATTCTCTTTTAAAAGAGTATAAATATCATAATTGAATTGATAATTTTAACGAAGATAATATTTATTTAAAGATATATTATGGTTACAATAAATGTGTCCAGAAATCCTTTATTTTTAACAAAAATTCATGAACAATTGTTGATGAAATGACATCATTGAAATGGTTGGCATCTGAGTGTCTTTTGATACAAGAGATAATTAGGCCATCCGTATACACGAATTCTTGGGCCGTAAACACCGAATGACTGGAAAAGCATATTAGAGTGATCTCATAACGCATATTGATGAGCAGGTGACCAAACGCTATGATGTAAAAAAGACCCAGATTTTGTAAACTGTTTTACAAACGTTTTGAAATATCCAATGATTTTCCTGGAAACCTCCTACTTTTACGATTCCTATGTTTCCCATGCTAAAAAATTTAGATAAATAGAGTGCTCCTGGCCTAATCAAATCAGTCTCTCCTCCCGGTTCCAGAAATCTCATTATCGCTAAGAGTTGAGTCGAGAATCCAAAGGTTTTACCTAAGCAATATTTCACCACAATTATTATGTCCAATTTTTCGTTGTATAATCATATTTGGAATAAATGACGAATGTGTCAAAACAAAAACAAAAATACCTATACTTTTAATGATGATTTTTCATTTTTAATGAAATAAATATTGTTTTACCAACTGAATTTTTCTTTATTGAATGCCAACCCTATAATCTGAATTGCTTGTGTTATTCGAATATAATCTCAAAATTGTTTGTTCCTTCTCCGGACGTAACAAAGCATTTAAACATTGAACATAAATGACGTAGATTCAATATTGTTCAAATCAGATGTTGATAAACGAACTTTAGCTAATTGCGATGTGATCATTTTGGATGAGGCTTCAATGATACCTAAAAAGGCATGAGAGATCGTTAATCGTACTCTTCGTGATTTATTTTGAAATGAATCTTAACCTTTTGGAGGAAAAATTGTAATTTTCGAAGGTGATTTCAGACACACGCTACCAGTTATAAAAAATGGCAATCAATCTTCTGTAGTTTCTGTAATTACATAGAGATTATATTTATGGCCAATTTTCACTGTTTATCATTCAACAAAGAATATGAGATGTGTAGATGAAAAATTTTCAAAATTTTTATCAAAAATTGGTTCAGGTGAAATTAAATTTTTTCAAATTCCAAATCAGTGGAAAACCTCGGACGTGTGTACTAATATTTTCAGTAAAAAAATTTCATATGATGATGATACTCATCGGAAAAAGTAGTATTATCTATTCATAATGAAGATGTTCGAAGTTTAAATAAAACAGTTTCAAGAAAAATTAATTCCAATAAAATAACGTACACTCGAGACAACAATTAGCGGGCACCCAAAATTTTTTGGAAAAAGGGATTTTTCAAACAGCCGTATCTTTTACATTTTTCAATTTTTTTTTGGCTCTTTACAGATGGCGCTG
Organism: Trissolcus japonicus; assembly: GCA_030522925.1. NCBI lineage: Eukaryota > Metazoa > Arthropoda > Insecta > Hymenoptera > Scelionidae > Trissolcus > Trissolcus japonicus. The sequence goes on from JAPYZS010002827.1 coordinate 18,179, forward strand.
TAATTAATTGTTGCGATCAAAGAATTTTGGTTAAAAAAATCGAATTTTGAAAGACTGCAGAAAACATTGTCAGCGAAGATTTTACAATTTGAGCAACGAAACAACAAAATTTGGTCCATCCCAAACATCCTCGTTAAAGAAAATCTCAAAAACAATAAAATTTGCCAAAGTTATGACCATTTGTTAGAAAATGTCTTTTTTTGCATTTTCGTTTATAACTTCGACTGCAAACATCCAAATTAGGTTTTTTTTTAAATGGCGGGGAAGACGTCACCTTTTCAGATCCGAAACTGATAAATTTTTTCAAAGAAAATGTAATACGTGTATTCAACTTATGCCACTCAATAAATTCCGTACTTTTTCATGCGACAAGTACTCATTCAAAGGTTCCAAATTTTACATTGGTTTTTCATCTAATGAAATGTCGTGAATGCTAATACATTTTCACACCTGTTTTGACATGTTTGCACATTTCAAACATGTTTGCGTGTATTCACACGTGTTCGAGTGTGATTACGTGAAATCGCGATTGTTTATGTAAATTCATGCAAATTATCGCATGACCGCGAGTATTCACGAGTGTTTGCGAGTATCCACGTGTGTGTTCGGGTATTCACGCGTGTTCGCGTAAGTACGTGATTGACGTGAGTTTACGCCTGTTCGAACATATTGATGCATTTTACATGGTTTTACGTATATTTACGCATTATAACAATACCGCCGGCATCGGCTTAACCCAGGACGTATCGCGTGGAGGTTGCTCGGTCAGATTTACATCCCATGTGTGTTTGTGCGGGTGTGCGTGTGTGCGTGTGTGCGTGTGTGCGTGTGTGCGTGTGTGCGTGTGTGCGTGTTTTAGTGTGTGTGCGAGTTTTAGTGTGTGTGTGTGTGCGCGTGTTTTAGTGTGTGAGTGTGTTGTAGTGTATGTGTGCGTGTTTTAGTGTGTGTGTTCAGTGTGTGAGTGTAGTTTTGTGTATGTTTTTTTTTCTTTTTTAAGACGGGGGAAATGCATTTGCGCACACTCGGCCCAGACTCTCATGTCTTGAACCGAGCCGTGAGGGACTCGTCCGAGGACCCTACCCTCGAGAACCCCACGTCTAACTCCTCCACCACCTACGGGACCGCTGTTAGGCATTACTTCGCCCGGTGGGGTACCCGGCTAATCTAGCCTTCCTCCATCAGGCCTCATTCACTGGCACTTCGCCGCGCGCGTTCCTCGTCTCTGAAGCCCCGCATTACCTGGGCTGCGAACGTGGCAATCGCGTTCCAACCTTCTTCTGTAGCCAACATCAGGGGGACAGTGCTCTCTGGTGTCAGACTCTAGGAAAGCGACTCCAGCAGCTCTCCTCGCTCCGCAAAGAATCGCGGACAACTGTACACCGCGTGTTCGACATCCTCCTCTTGCCCTGGACAAGCTAGACATGTCGGGTCGTCGTCGAGCTTGAAGCGGTGCTGGTATGCTCTAAAGAAACCGTGCCCCGTCAACAACTGCGTCAGATAAAAGTCCGTGACTGCGCGATATCCACTCATCGATCTTCTGTATCAGGCGATGAGTCCACCTACCGTTCTGCGTCACATCCCAGCGATTTCGCCACTGTCTCAATGACTCAGTTCTCTCCTCCTCCAGCACGACACTCGTTTCGGCTTCCAAATATAGCCTTCCTCTGGCATAAATACGCCGGCGTTCGTCTGCCAGGATCTCGAGCGGTGTCATACTGGCTACGACGCACGCAGCGTCATATGACACCGTACGGAAAGCACAGGCAATTCTCAATGCGCTTTGCCGGTAGACGGAGATGGTCCTCATTGCGCAAGCCTTTGTCGCCATGGCACTAGCCCAGATGGGTGCTGCATAAAGCAGTGTCGAACTGATCACGCTCACCAGGAGCTTGCGCCTGCTTTGCCTGAGGCCGCAGTTGTTCGGCATAATGCGCGATAGGGCTGAAGTCACGAAGGTGTTCGTCATAGTGCAGTCGTGCGTCGATCCACACACCGAGGTAACGTAGGTGTGGCCTGGACTGGATCTCTTGTCGTCCGACAGTGAGAGTGATGGTCTCCCGCTGCTTCCTGCTCGTGATCAGCACTGCTTTGGTTTTATGATCAGCCAAGACCAGCCCGACCGAAGACAACCACCTGCGAATGATCGCAATGGAATCGTTGGACACCAATGTGACGCGATCGGGGCTCGCGATCGCAACTCCTTGTAATCGGCCTTATGTAACCGATTCCTGATTGTTTGTGCAGAAATACGGTTACGGCCTGTCCGATCTCGCTGTTTAGATGCGATGCGGACATCACTCGTGGTAGAACGCCGTCTCACGGTCCTGACGATCGCTCTGTCTGTCCAAGCTCTCTTCACTCTCCGCCGACCCTGACCACGCAGTCGTCTGTAGCCAGCTGTTTCCTGAAAACATGACCAAACTCTCTGGAATACAGAACGACTGACGTTGAATAAACGAGCGCAGTACGCTTGGAAAAATTGTTGTTGCAAAAAAAAACAACAATTGACTTCGGGGACTTGACGCGGCATTTCGACAAAGTTGATGAAACAATGAAAAGCTCTTCCGAAGGTTTATATTCACATGAGATTTTCTCCAAGAAATTTGAAAAATTCTGGCACATTGCCGAACACGCGTGAGTGTTATTGAACTCGAGTGGATACATCAAACACACACACTAAAACACTCCAAACAAACACACACATACACACACATACACACACTAAAACACGCACACTTGAACACACAAACAAAAAAAACACACATGCACACACTAAAATACGCTTTCACACACACACTGAAACACACACACGCTCACACACTGAAACACACTCACACACACACTAAAACAGACACACACTGAAACATACTCACACACTAAAACACACACACACGCTCAAACACTAAAACATACATACATTAAAACACGCACACTCACACACAAACTAAAACAAGCACACATACACTCACAACCTCCGTGTTGGGAGTCTGTAACCCATAGACGGCGCGTCCCCAGGTGGCGGATAGGGGAACGCTCTGTAGATATACAGGGTAGGAGTGAAATAAAATAGCTCTCGTGAGCCAACAAACCAGGGGAAGGAACCTCGAATAAGAAACGAAACATCGAGAATCAAAAGATAGCAAACCTTACAGTGCAGGGGGTCGGATCCCCAGTACCGGCAGTAAAGACTCTAGCGTGGGTCGAAAGAAAAAAGTGGCCACGGGGAGAAGTGCACTGGAGAAGCAGGCGACCCTGTGTGCAACACCGGTGTCACGAGATGCACCGAAGGATCCTTGGGTGAAGGTCGTTAAGGAGAAAAAGATGAGGAAGGAGGAAAAAGGTGGCAACTCGATTCCAAAAGTTGTGAAAATGAAGCATCGGCAATCAAGATCGGTTCGCCCGGACGCCCTCCTGGTGAAGGCAGATGATCGTGGATCCTACGCGACCATCTTGAAGAAGATAAAAACGACCCGGCCCTGAAGGACGTCGGCGCCTGCGTCAAACGTGTCAGGAGAACCGGTGCCGGAGATCTCCTGTTCAAAATAGAGAAGACGGCCGCTTGAAGAGTCGACTACTTGAAGGAATCAATTGCAAGCCATTTGGGAGAGTCCGCGACTGTGAGTACGCTCAGGGAGGAAGCAATGATCGAAATGCGAGATCTCGACGAGCTGACAACGGCAAGTGACATCTGTGGAGCGCTGAGGGACCAAGTTGAAGACTTGAAGGAACTCGAAGAATCTGCAGTGAAGTCGCTGCGTACAAGCTTTAGGAGCACTCAGATCGCCGTGGTAAGTCTACCGACAGCCTTGGCACGTAAGGTGGTAGCACTCGGCAGAATCCGTGTAGGATAGGTGATCAGTCTCGTCCGGCTGAAAGTGAGTTTGGTGTCCTTCAAGTCCTTCAAGTGCTGGCAGTTTGGTGACCATGCGGGTGCCTGCAGGGGACCGGACCGAAGCGACATCTGTCGGAAATGCGGCACCAGGGGACACTTAGCCAAGGAGTGCGAGATGGAGTCATGCTGCGTGCTTTGCAAAGGAAAGCCCAGGCATGTATCGGGGAGTAGCCGGTGCCCGATGTACCAAAACGCAATACAGGGAGTACGGCGGAGCGACGTATGAGGATCCTCCAGCTCAACCTCAACCACTGCGAGGCAGCTCAAGATTTGAGTCTCCCGAATCGTGTTCCGGCGCTCTCCTGGACCAGGGGAAGCTCTCCTGGACCACCTTGCCTGGATCTCGTCCTGGCGAAATCTGGGAACTGCCCAACCTTCACCCGGGGTGGCAACAGCTCCATAGTCGACCTGACTTTCACGAGCGATTGTATAGTTTGTGTTGGCCTTACCTGGGAGGTCAGCAACATCTATACACATATTGACCATCAAGCCATCCTCGCTGTGATAGCGGAACCCGGGAGACGTGGAACGGTACCTCCGCAGAGCCGCAAATGGAGCACTAAGGCACTAGACAAAGACGCACTCGTCGTCATGATGGAGGATGCGACCGTCAGAGATGGAAGAGCGGAGGAGCAGGCTGAAGATCTTATGACGCATGTCGCCAATGCGTGCGACGCCTCCATGCCGAGGACCTCTGCAAGGAATCGCCGACCGCCGGTTTACTGGTGGAGCGAGGAAATTGCTGAGCACCGGAGGAGATGCATTCGGAGCAGGCGGCGGTGCACCAAAGCTAGAGGACGACCTGACTTCGAGTGGCTGCAGGAGCAGTACCGAAGTAACCGCAACGCCCTGAGAAAAGTCATCAAGACAATCAAACGCCGCTGCTGGCGAGAGCTGTGTCAAGAAGTCGACAAGGGCCCATGGGGTAGGCCGTATAAAATCGTTATGGCCAAGCTGAAAAGCGCGGCCGGGGTGAACCCGACCTGTCGGACACTGCTGCGGAAAATAGTCGCACCCTCCTTCCGGTCCAACTGGAATCAGCGAATCAGGCAGCTCTACACTACCGACGTGAAGACGTACCACCAGTGAGCCCAGAAGAACTCCGGGAAGCCTGCCGCTGGGTCCAGGACACCAAAGCCCCAGGCCTGGACGAAGCATCGAACTCGGCGCTGAAGGCGCTATCGAAGCCCGCCCTGATCTTTTTTTGGGTATGTACGACAAGTATCTTCGCGAAGACTCCTTTCCTAGCTGCTGGAAGCGACAACGGCTCGTGCTCTTGCCAAAAAACCACCAAGCGATCCGTCTTCTCACCGCCCGATCTGCCTGCTGGACACGGCAGGTGAGATCCTAGAGCGCATCATGTGCAACAGACTGGAGACCATCATCGACGACAACAGCGGCCTCTCTGATAGTCAGTTCGGTTTTTGGAAGGCACGCTCAACCGTAGACGCAATCAGCAGTATACGAACTCAAATTTTAACTGGGTGTAAAGCAGGAACTGAAGTTTAAATACCGCGTATTAAATTGAATATTGATAATGATACGTTACTTTTTATTCTTTAACGTAGACAATTTCCTATCGTTCTAGCATTTGCAATGACCGTTAAAAAATCTCAAGGACAAAGTTTCAATGATGTAGGATTATATTATAATAAACATTTGTTTCCTCATGGTATAACGGATCCGCGGAGCGCTGGATCGATTATCGTATCGATCCAGCGATCGATGTCGCGCGGGCCAATCAAAGGCGCACGTGACCTTCGCG
>JAPYZS010002829.1:0-15969 GCA_030522925.1 Trissolcus japonicus
GATGACTTTGGATCAGCTCGACTTCCTCTACAACATACTAAAATTTCAGACCATTTGACTGAGGGCCAATTTCCCTTTGATTTGTGCGGGGTTCTTTTGACAATACAAGGGTGAGTAAGTCTCCGAAAGGGCTCCACCAGTTGTATCCAGGATTCTCAAGCCTGATCAAGGCTGAGATCCCTGGAAACGGTTCGGGCATTCGGGTTGTCTTTCGGTCTCGTTCTTCCCTGGCGGGCGAAACTGAGCCTGACCAAGGCCAGAACACTGTCGCCAGGAATTGAGAGTCTTGGGATGACCCTGAGTGCGCGATTGGATGCGCTCCTGGCTGCCTTTCGGGACTGGGATTTCCCAGGTGTTTTTCATCAAATTCAGTTCTCCTTGTGGTCTCTAAAAATTTTCTTTTCTCTGTTTAGTAATAGTTTTTAATAATGTATTGCCATCGCCACGCAGCATCAGCCGCTATCCCCCCATTTTTTTATTTTTATTTTAGCGAAACAAGGTAAGATTTCTGATACCTTTTTGAGATCAGACTAGCAATGCGCGGCTAATTATCTAAAATACCTCTTACCTCGCCGGTCTTGAATTTAACAAGGTCAAATTTGAGCAGGACAGAATTTTTGTTTATATTTTTGAATGTTTTACAAAATATCGTTTAAAAAGTTTGAATAAAAGGAAAATGTTGAGTTCTGATTTTAAATGTTTTACAAGATATCGGCTGGAGAGTGTAAAAAAAAGGAAAATTTTAAGTTTTGATTTTAAATGTTTTACGATATATCGGCTAGAAAGTTTGAATGAGAAGGAAATATTAAGTTTTGATTTAAAATGTTTTCCAAAATTTAGGTAAAAAGGTTTAAATAAAAAAGGAAATTGTGAATCTTGAGTTAAAATGTTTGATTTGTAAAAGTTTGGTTTTGAATTGAGTTTTTGATCCAAAATCTTTCAAATCAATTCGGATCAAAATTGAGTTTTTGATGCAAAGTATTCAATTTCAGTTTGGTATAATAGAATTCTGAATGTGATGAAATTTTAAAAATTTTGATTGGATTTATAAAATTTTGGTTTGGGAGAATAAGATTTTGGTTTGAGGTTGTGGTTTTACATCGCGATTTAAATTGCAAAGTTGTGAATGGAGAATTTGATTTCGATGCTATAAAATCCGAAATTTGAATGAGAATTGATGTTTGAGATATAATCCGAAATCTGGAATATTCCGTTTGGGTTCGCAAGAATGAAATATGAATGAAAAATTTTCTTTTTGCATTGCGATGAAACTTTGAATGATGACATCGTGCATGAAATTTTGATTTATAATGAAAGTTTTGATTTCTAATTGGAAATATTTAAATTTTGTTTGTGTCAAAATATGAAACAATGAAATTTTGAGTAAACATTGTGACTCATCAGGGAGTTTAAAGCTCAAATTCACGAAAGTCTGAAGTTAAATAACCAAATTCTGAATGAACATTTTGATTCTGCTCCAATTTAAAATCTGAGTTAGGGGAATTGTAAGATTTTAAATCCTGAATGGAAATTTTGGTTTGTTGTCTAAGGTCTTAGTTTATGGCCAAACAAAAAGGACATTTGAATGAAATATGGTATAAGGATTTCTTCTATTATTTTATACGAGGAACTAAAATGGAAATTTAAATGAAACTTTTGTTTAATAAATTTTAGTTTTAAGAGATTTAAATCACGGTATGGAAGAAGAAATATGATTAATTCACTCTTCATTAATGGTACGATTCGACGGTGAGACTTGATCTGTTTAAAGTCTTCTTTCATTTTGATTCATTAAATAAATTGATATTTAATCCTAAGATCTGATTCCTGAAAATAAAATTTAAAGGGAAGGTTGATATGATAAAAAAAATATATACATAAACAATATAGTTAATAGCATAGGCTCCGAATGAGACATTAAAAGGCAACAACTGACGGACTGAATTTGATTCAGTATAGCTTAACAGATTAACAACTGGTGGGTAAAATAATAATTTAAACATAGAATTTAAGGGTTGATTCGGAGGGAGAATAATTGTTATTAGATCTTGGGATCTGTAAGAGGACCAAGTTCGCTTATCTGAAGTATGAAATTTTAAATTCTCAAGTGGGGCAGATTTGATAGGTGATGAGGAGATGATGATAAAATTAAATCCACCAGTTGGTTGCTAAAAAACGAAGATAGAGCTGATATGAATCAGTCAATAAGTTGCAATTAAAATTTAACAACACATAAGAATGATACAGAAACAGGAATCACATAGGAACGAAGTCTATTTTTTGATATTATAATAATTTTGGGTCTTTTTTTTCTTTCTAGGTGTCATAAAGCGTATGATGATTTCGAGGTCTAATGCAAAATCCAATTTGCAATGAGTTAATCTTGGATAACTGAGCTTTATTTAACACACCAAAATAAATTTCCTTTAAAAAGCTAGTGAAAAAATTTTAGTTATCATTCAAGTTAAAACCAGATCAAGTGAAATTTCACTCAATCGAAACAATTAAACGAAATTATATATATATATTTTTTTTTATTTAAACAAAACTAATGACTGACAAAAGCACGCCCTGAAAATGTCAAGTCATGTTTATCTTTAGTTCCAAATGAAGTGTAATAACCAATTAAACTACCGAAGATGACGAAGTCTGTCATCGTTAATTAAAATTATGTATTTAACTATAAAAAATAATTATGCAAAAGACCTAGTTACAACTGGTCTTGTACTCTGACCAAGCCGTATCAATTTTTTTCTTCTCCGTTCTATTGAAGAGTCTTCCTACCTCTTTCTTAAGATCTTCTTGTTCCCTATTCCACCTGGGCAAACCTGCTCTAGGTGTTATTTTCTTCATGGGACAATTTGCTTCATAGGCCGTCTTGATTATCTCTCTGATTGCACTATCCGTGCATTCTAGGTCTTCATCCGTACCTCATTTGACTTCAAAACCTACCCATATGGACCGTAGGTCTCCCTCGTACTTTGTCCAGTTTGTGTCTGGGGTTTCTAATCCATCTGGTTCTCGTGATGATCCCAGATAGGCTTATTCTGATAAGTCTATGATCCGATAGTGAAGGTTTCTTCGAAAGCCTCCAGTTATTGACCATATTTCTAGCCCCTCTGTTACAGATGGTGAGATCCAGTACCTTCTGTCTCACCACTATAACGAAGGTCGGTTCTGAGACCGTCTTCACGAAGTCCAGCTTTTCTACCGTAAGGTACTCCAGGAGATTCAATCCCCTATCGTTGTTATCTGTGCTGCTTCACGCCTCGCAGTGTGCGTTTGCGTCACAACCAATAAGGAGTTCAATATTATTCTCTCTGCAGTACTTCACCAGTCTTTCCACTTCTTCTGGAGGTGCGTTATTTTCGTGGGCAAAGTACGCTGATGCTATGGAAAGCATTCCTTTGCCTCCATTTCTCCTCTCGTGGTGGACTTGTGCTTGTCCGCCTCACGGGTCTAAAGATCACGTGACAAGACCCCACGAAAGCCTTGTAGTCTTTATCCTTGAGGCGACCAGCTGGGTTCTCATCCAAGGACAAGAAGCGTGCGAAAACAGTTTCTCCCTCTTGTAGACGATCCAGTTGGCAGTCACTTTGCCTTGACAGCAATTTGAGGGCTTTTTCCGTCTCCCTTTTGAGTGGAGGCAGCAACACCGTCATTTTCTCCCGCTTGATGAACTCGTCTGGACTCATGAGTATCACTTGAAGCTCACCAGCCTTCCATTTCGGTGCTTCTTATCTCAGTCATCGCTCTGCGTCTCCGTCTTCGCAGATGACTGTGATCATACTACGAGTACCCGAGGCTCGTCTGAGACCATCAATTAATTTGTAAAACCGGTTATAAGATCTAGTTGTCATTTTGGTTGTTCTGCATATTTATCCTTGTCTGCTCCTCTGGCAGCCAGATTCCGTATTTTTACAGGACCTCGTAAAATTTACGTTTCTATTTGTCTGAAAAGAGGCTAATTGAATAGTTTTCAACAACTGGGCAGGTTTTTAGAAATTTCATTTTGTTCGACTAATTTTTGTTGAGATAATTTGTTAAATTTTCGAGACTTTACGAGAGCAATGGCGATCCTAAACTGAGACCTTTAACGAAATCGAAAATCGTGTCTTCAAACTATTATTAGTGTGCAATATTTGCATTGCCCGCACTCACCTCCATCCAGTAGCGACGGGCGCAATCGCGTTGCGTACGAAGTTCCGTCCGACGCCGCTGGAAGAAGGAGCACTGGAAGCGTATGGAAGCATGGTGAGCCGCGCATCTCGCAGTTGTGTAGTTTGTGTTTGAGAGCAACTGACAGGTCGGCGCGACAGCAGGCAGTCGTCTTTCCGTCTTCGACCTGCAAAATCGTCCCCTGAGGAAAATTCACTGGCTCTGCCTGCATCAAAAACCGGCTCTGCCAGCATAAAAAACACAGCTCTGCCCGTACCACGCCAAAGACACTCAAAAAGACGATAATTTTCCTCGGGCACTTGCCCCATTTCTTGCTGAGTAACACCAGGAGCACTCAGCACCACCAAGCACCAACAACAGGCGCCACCGACTCTTGTCGGGCCTGAAAAGACCGGTTCAAGCAGGCAGACCGCGCACGCGAGAAAAGCAGGACGCCTCGACTTTTCCTTTTCCTAACCTCACCTGACCACCGCGTAATTTTTACAACTTTCATACAGTCCACTCAATCAATCTCATTCACGCAAAACAAAAGCAAAATATTGCACAAGTATCTAGTGAACTTATGACAAATGGCGAAGAGTACGTTACCTGCGCGGTAAATGTAACGTTACGAGTAGGTACAATTTATGTTATGGTTTTAATTTATATAATGATTATTTATCGTACCTTGATTGTCATTAGTTTAATGTTCGTCTGCCATTTTACAAAAATATTTGTACTAACATGAAAGTAAAATGTTACTGAAAGATTTATTGATTTGTGTTAAACTAAATGTGAGAAATGACCATTAATGTCAATTCGAGTTCATTAATTTGGTTACAGATAGTTAAATTTTCGAATTTCTTAAAAGTAGTAACATGTTGATATAAAAGTCTGCAACGTTTCGGGTTCGGGATAAACAATGAAATAATAAAAAATTTGTTAGATTGAACGCCTATAATAGGACCTGTATTTTCAATTTGAAAACAGTGAATACAAAAGAAAGATAAAAATACGATAAATAAAACAAGTAATAAGAAAATGAAATAAACAAACAAACACAATGAATTTACCGGCTAATAAAAGAAACGTCGACTAAAAAAAAAGCCTCGAGTCAGCGAAAGAGGATCAAATGTTGGGTTGTGATGCAACCTTAAAATAAAAACAATTAATCATACGTTATTTCTAGTGTGACAACTTAGGTGAAAACGCAAAATAATACCATAATTGTGCTTTAGGCACAATTATGGAAATCCGCTAGGGTGGTTTTTGGGGGGTAAAACTAATTAAAATATAAAAAAATTGGCACACAAAAACACCTACAATGTTACTGGCAAATTGACAACGACAACAACTAATTTTCAATATGGGGGACTGGTGGGGAGGCTTGATGGGACCCACGGAACGGAACGGAACAAACCAGTATGGCGGCAGGATAAAAAAAAAGTGACAGACTTACGATTTCTTTGGTTTCAATAATTGCCCACCTAATTCGGCGGTTTAATCTAGAAACTTGCAGCAAATTGATTAATAACTCCTATTCGGAAAAATAAATGAGTAATTAATATTAGATCCTTTTTCAGGTTCTTATAATAATAAAGAGGGCTGTACTTGAAAGCTTAGCCACCAGTTTGATTTGTTCAAATTTATACTAATAATTATGCGATTCTATTGCGAGAAAATCAGTTAGCCACCTAGCGGATTTTTCATAATTTTTATTCCTCTTGTGAGAAACTATGCGCCACCTAGCGGCAAAAGAATTTTCTAACCTCAAAGTTTAAAAAAAAATCAATTGATAAATTAATTAATTGAAAGTCAATTAAATAATAGTAATGAGTGATAATGATTGATTCATAGATGAATGAAATTAATTGCCAAAAAATCCCCTTTTACGATTTGAGGTTATGTTAACCCAAAAGTGAGGTTATGTAACGCAAATGAATGTGTGTCGGCGCGCCGTGTTTGTTTGTTTGTGTTATAAAATATTCGTGTTGACAGGATGTCAAGGCGACTGAATCTCAATTAAATTGATTACGATCCTTTTTTCCTTAATTAATTAATCAACAAAATCTGAAACGTTAGATTCCCCCTTCAATCAAAGTGGGACCTTATTCAGGGCCAACTTTGATTCATAAGGAAAGAATAGAAAATTAATTGGTGAACGAAGTAGAAAATCTGTGGGTACAATAAAAATTTGATAGAAGAAAAGAAATCAATGGATTAATAGGAAAGAAGATTAGAAAAAAGATTAGAAAAGACGTCGGCGGGGTTTTTCTCGCATGTTTCCCACTGTTTCCCATGACTTAGGGATCCAAGAACGTGCCCACTTTTTCAATTTCTCTGCTTTGTTGCAGTGATGAGTGACGTATCGAAGCTGCACCTTCATTTCGGCATACGATTGCCGTACTGGAGATCGCAGAGGAGGGTTAGGTACACCTGGTTCAGGCTCCTCAGGCACTGATATTATGGGTGGACCAGGGACTCTCTTTGCTCTCTCCTCTCTCTCCAATCTTCGCCTCTCTAGCCTTCTTTTATATGAAGCGTCGTATTTGACCATCTATAATTGACAAAGTTTAACAGAGACAAAGGGAAATAAACAAAAATTAAAATGATAAGAAATAAAAAGAGACTTTATTCAGTCCACCTGAATAATAAATGAAAAAAAAGAAAATGCTCTTGTTGAGCTTAAAATTTGATTACAAATGCTCGTGGTGGGCCGATTTCCGCTCATAAGAGCTATTTACAAATTTGATTTATATTTACAGCTCATTTAGAGCTAATCATAGCTTGTTCCCTTAAGTTAATCATAAATTAATGCTCAGGAGAGCTAATCACAGTCAGTTACAGTTGCTCATTAGGAGCTAATATCAAAAGTTGATCACAAAAACAGTGCTCATTTGAGCAAAACACATAGAAAATGCTGCTTAAATTTCATCAGAATAAATGCTCAGAGGGAGCTAATCAGAGAAAATCTACTAACATATTTCTCAAAAGGAGCTAATCAATTAAAATTCATCAAGAAAATCTATTAAAATAATGCCGAGAAGAAGCTGATCACGAAAATCCATTAAAATGATGCTCAGAAGGAGCTAATCACAGTGTCAATCGAAACTTTAACCTAAAATGAAAATGATAGGAAAGATAAAGACAAGGACAAAATAGAGAATCATTGAACGGAAAATAAAGGGATAGAAAGAAGCGTCGAGTTGTTCCTCGAAGAAGCCGTCGTCCGTAGGAACCTCCCAGTCTGTGGTTTCAAATCTCCTACGCGGCTTGTCCGTTGCCCTGGCATGTTGCCTGAGTTGAAGCAACAAACTGAGGTTTTCCTCTCCAGTGAACAATTGTACGAAAATGATTTCGTTTGCGATGCGCGACGAAGTCACTCGCATCCCATCGATGGATCTGTTGAGCCAAAACTGGATGCACTCCTGGGCTTCTTGCATCCAACCTGCGTTCTCAACGGGGCAAATCCCTTCCAATGCTACGGAGACGAATAGGACCGGAGCTTCTAGGAATTGGACCTCAAGTGGTTTGACCAATATCACATCCTCGTTTGGCATATCGATGGCTCCATCGATGAGATGTACAAATCTCCTGTCGCCCTGGACCATCATCAAGCCTCTGCACCAGCCTGTTTCGAAGGCGCAAGGTCTAAAATCTTCCCATTGTCGACGGGGAACACAAGGGATCTCTTCCTGGTGTCGCTCATAAAAATCAGTCATGCGATGACCTAGGGAAATCAGCTGTTGTCGTTGTTGCGCAGTTCTAACTAAAATACTGCTCGGTGAAAAAGCTACCATAGGATACACCAGAGTCAGATCTAAATCTTCGTTGCTCTGGTAAAAATAGTGAGCGCTAGTCGCAAACTCATGTCCACTTATTTTGGTTCCCTAGAAACATAAGGTTTAAAATCTTTAGAATTAAACATTTCCCTCCCTTTATTGCGCTTAGGATATTCCAAGATGTAGGTTCCTAATCTGACCTTCGTCTTTATCCTGTAGGGTCCTTTAAATAAAGCCAAAAATTTCGCGAGTCGTTTTTCCGAAACATCTGAAACATTACAGGCCTTTGCCAACACTAAATCCCCCTCCTTGAATTCGTGAAGCTTATGAGAATCATTAAACCTTTTTGCTCTTTTCTTACCTTTTTTGATTATCTTTTCTTTCACCAAGGCCAACTTCTCCTCATAATCTTCTTGTTCCACGAGATTGGAATCCCTTTTGAACCATAACTCCCAGATTCGCGTTGGTTTTTCACCCGTGTGAATTTCCAAAGGAGTAGCTTCCGTGGTATCGTGGTGAACCTCATTGATACAAGTCTCTATGACTGGTACCCATGAAGCCCAGTTAGAATGGCGATCTTTCAAAAAAGTCGGAGGTCAACTGAGTACCTTGGTCGCTGAGGATTTTTCCACATTTACCTTATTTAGGGAAGTAGTCATTAATTAGCCTGTTTAGAGTCGCCTTAGTATTGGCTTTCTTCAAAGGGTAAAGTTTTACAAATTTAGAAAAAACATCAATTGTAACCAAAATATACTCCCCCTTTTGAAGTCGGAAGAGGACCCAGATAGTCAACAGATAGGATTTCACCTGGTTTGCTAGTAATTACGTTTTTCATCTCAGAGAAATATGTCAGATTCGGAATTTTGTTCCTTTGACAGGAATTGCAAGAGGCAATTCGTTGCCTTATTTTCTTTTGCAAATTGGGATAGTAAAAATCATCTTTCATTAATCGAAAGCATTTCAGAGAGCCTAATTGTCCATAGACTTCATGGACTTCGTCGATGAGCAAGTTGAGCATGTCTTTTGGCACATAGATTTTATGATTCTTGTACAAAGTTCCATCTTTAATCGTAAAGTTTTCATCTTTATCTTTTGAATTAACTATTTCTTGAATTCGCGAGTCTTTTGCTTGCTCATCGGCGATGTGAGTCAGTTTGTTGATCAATTCTCGTGACACTTTTCAAGCCAATTGATAAATGATAATTCGATTGTCTTTGTATGCCGAGATCTCTTTTGTATCAGGGCAATTCCGACTGAGTGCATCCGCAACGATGTTGTCCTTACCAGGACAATATTCAATGTCAAAAGTCTAGTCTTGGATAGACAGGATCCATCGAGTGATTCTCGAATTTCCTAATTTGCAGCGTTTCAAGAAAATCAAAGCCTTGTGATCCGTTACGATGGTGAATTTCTGACCGAGTAAGTAAATTCTAAATTTTTGCAAAGCCCAAACAATCGCAAGAAGTTCCTTTTCGGTTGTAAAGTAACTTAATTTTTTTCTTTTCAAAGTTCTACTGGCAAAAGAAGTTACAAAATGCTCACCCTGTGAGTTTTTCTATTAGGATCTGGATATTTCAAGACAACTGTTTTGATAAATAAGGTTTTGATTTTCTTGAAGGCCTCTTCCTGCCTATCCGTCCATTTCCAGGGTACTCCGCCCTTGATCAATTCTGAAAGTGAAACCGCTTCATGTGAGTGTCGACTGAATTTAAATTCATGATCGCTTCGATCTTTTCCGAATCAGTACATATACCCTCAGTGGAAACTATGAGACCGAGAAACTTTACCTCCTGCTCGAAAAATTTGGACTTGTTGAAATTCATGGTCAAGTTATGTTCTAGAAATCGCTTAAAAACTTCTTTCAGAGTTTCAAAATGGAGATCGACTGACTTGGATACTACCAAAATATCATCAACGAAAATAATTGAACCTTCAACACCCCTTAAAGCAATGTCTAAACCTCTAACTAATGCAGCAGTGCTGGTCTTAACTCATAAACTTTTCCCTGATGCTAAAACGCATTATATTTATACGAATCAGGGTGCAAAGGTATCTGATAAAAACTCTGCTTCATATCCAAAGACGACATTGTTTGGACTCCAAAACATCTTCTGAGCAAGACCTCTTTCTTTTCCATACATTCAAAATCATCGACTAAAATTTTGTTCAACTTCCGAGCATCTAAGCAAAGTCTGACTTCACCGTTTGGTTTGATCACGGTTACTAGAGGATTTATATAAGGACTTTTCGACCTTTGAATTATGCCCCATTCAAGCATTTTGTCCAATTCCGCATTTACTTTTTCGACGTATTTGTCAGGTACTGGGTATGATTTTACATTGAAAGGTACGTTTTCAATTACTTCGAGTTTGTGCTCATACGCACTCATCCTTCCGGGTTTCTTTGAAAAAACATCTTTATAATTAAAAATCAAATTTCAAAACTTTTCTTTTTGCTCCTCAGTGATACAGGGACAATCTTTTAACTTTTCTCCTATCTCTTCATCTGAAAGTCCATGCTTTGCTTTTTGTTCATTTCCAACAAGTGGATTGCCATTGAAATATCCTGATTCTCAACTACGAACTTGACTTTCACTTTTTCTTCTTCATCAAAGAATTCGACAAAATCACCGCCTAAATCAATGTAACCTTTCATTATCTTCAAAATATCAATTCCCAAAATACAATTTTCGTTCAACTTTGGAACAATTATTACTGTTTGACTAATTGAGAGTTGGTTAACTGAAATTTCCGCGAATATCTGTTGTTTAATTTTGACAGGCCTTCCACCTGTTGCACCTGAGACTGTGGTTCCAACCACTGGCAAGCATGGACATTTTTCAAACGAATAGCGGTGTTAATTGAAAAAATCTTCTGAAATGCAAGTACCTTCACTTCCTGTATCAATGAGTGCCTCTACATTTACATCCAGTACCTTGATTTTGATCTTTGGACACTTGAATGGTTTTTCTTTCTTTTGATTTTAATTAATTTCGCACAGGTTAACTACTTCACCTGCACTAGAGTCTAAAATTTCCTCTTTTTCAATTACCTGTTCCTCTTGAACCTCATTGAAAGCGCTGTTAATCGGAACAAGTTCATTATCAAAATTTAAAGGTTAACTTATTTTTTCTTCAGGAAGCTTTGGCGTTTCTAGTGCAGGCTCTGGCAGTTTTCCTGCTGTCCTAGAAACGGATTAGTTACTTCCTGATTTGGAGATTGCTCAACAGGAATTCGCTCATTTTGAGAGATCTGATTTACGCGTCTCACGTCTTGACTTTCGTTCCGTTGATAATTCCCGCGGTTGTCTCTGTTCTGATAATGATTGTCGCGCCTGTCATCAAAATTTCTATTATCGCGCCTGTTACCAAAATTGCGATTGTCGCATCTGTTATCAAAATTTCTGTTATAAAAATTTCTATTATCAAAATTTCTGTCGTTCTGTCTGTAGTTGCCGTCGTTTTGTCTGTTAAAGTTGCTGTTTTGTCTGTTATTGTTTTGTCCGTTGCCACTATTTTGTCGATTAAAAAAAAATTATTATTAAAATTCGCGTTATTGTTTTGCCAATTGTTCTGTCAGAAATTATTCGCGTTGTTTTGTCGATTGTTAAATTGACGATTTTCATTTCTCTCAAAATTCCGCGGGTCTCTGTTTTGGAAACCGCTGTTTCCTTGCCCGTTGTTACCCTCTCCAGAGTTTTGGGAGTCATTGTTTTGCTTAACGAAATTAGAATTGTTTTCATTCCTTAATTGAGGATTCTGATTTCCTCTCGGGTCATTTACCCTACCTGCCTGATCAAAAGTATCTAACAAATCAAGAAAACTATCTAAATCGAGCTTTCGGCTCAGTAAAATTGTCCTTTGGACATCCGTGCCAAAGTGACGAGATAATAGTTTGATAATTTAAGCGGTTTTCCTAGATGTCGTTCGAATAACTTCTCTTGAATCTCTGTTGGAAGGTATCAAAATCCGTAATGTCATCTCTCACTAAGCGCCACCAATCTCCTGCTGTCCCCTTGAGGCTTGCGTTGCAGAGGTAGTCGAATTGAGAACCTTGGAAGCCAAGAGCACGCCAGTAATCCTCGAATTCCCGCAAATATTTGATGGGATTGTCGTTTCCATTGAAGGTTGGAATTTCCCATTTTCGGACTGTTGTTGACGCTGCTGTACCCCTTGGACTTACCTTTTTAATTTGCTCAATCTCCTTTTGTTGGTTAGCAGCAGTTTGCTTGATCCTGTTGATGTTTCCCAGGACCACCAAGTGTTCCTCCAGGACGTTGCCCATTACCTCGGCTGACCTCTCTACCTTCCACGTGATGTCATCAATCTTCTTGTTGGTATCATCCTGACCCTCGAACATGATCTCCTGGATGTCTTGGACTTCCTGAGTTAATTTGTCTTCCAGGTTTCTCTGTTTTTCTTCGGTCTTCTTCAGACCCTGCTCCAGTTTCCTCCTGGCAGCCTTGGCCTCTTCGAGCTTTTGCTCGAGCAAATCCCAAGTTTTATCAGCTCGTGATGCTGATCATGAAACGCGAGATGACTGGTGAACATATCTCTTTAAACGCGAACTTCTCTGAGAAATTGTTGACCCATCTGTTATGGATCCCTCTTCGTCATTCAGGGTTACTTTAGGGACTAGGGGCTTTCTTTTAACTTTTTCTTTAGGGGCTTTCTCAATTAACGCGCTGTCCGATCTAACTTTTCTCAATCTTGATTTTACCTCTAGGACCTCTTCGACATCAACTTGGAGACGTGGATATACTTTTTCGTTTTTTTTGGGAAGGGGTGGAGGTGCAGGAACTTTTGGTGGAGATTTTTCTTCACCGGTTTCTTTTGGGACAATGGTTGAGTTTGATTCACCGGATTTAGGGTTTCAATAATTGCCCACCTAATTTGGCTGTTTAATCTAGAAACTTGCAGCAAATTGATTAATAACTCCTATTCGGAAAAATAAATGAGTAATTAATATTAGATCCTTTTTCAGGTTCTTATAATAATAAAGTAAACTTTAAACTGGCTCAAGCCTAGCCACCAGTTTGATTTGATCAAATTTATACTAATAATTATGCGATTCTATTGCGAGAAAATCAGTTAGCCAACTAGCGGATTTCTCATTATTTTTAATCCTCTTGCGAGAAACTATGCGCTACCTAGCGGCAAAACAATTTTCTAACCTCAAAGTTTTAAAAGAAATTCAATTGATGAATGAATTAATTGAAAGTCAATTAAATAATAGTAATGAGTGATAATGATTGATTGATAGATGAATAAAATTAATTGCCAAAAATCCCCTTTTACGATTTGAGGTTACGTTGATTAAAAAGTGAGGTTATGTTAACCCAAAAGTGAGGTTATGTAACGCGATTAAATGTGTGTTTGTTTGTTTGTGCTATAAAGTAGTCGTGTTGACAAGATGTCAACGCGACTGAATCTTAATTAAATTGATAACGATTTTTTTTTAATTAATTAATTAACAAAATCCGGAACGTTACAAGTCATACATCATAATTGAAGAAAACGTAATTATCATATTTGTATTCAATTGCAATTGTTTATTGCGGTTTGAGTTGAAACATTTTTTGTCCAAATTCTCTATTTACGATGAATTATTACACTAAATAATCGCGATATAGATAATAAAAGTGGATGTATACTGGAATAAGATATGTGCATTCATCGATTGATAATTCATCATAATTTGATTTTGGGTCGTGGCCGTACAAAAAATGGGAGTTTTCCATTAACTAAAAACATATACTAAAAATTGATTATCGATTTACGTAGTGGACAAGGTGCAGAAATACATGATTGTGAAGTGACTACATAAATGAATATGTACAAGATGAGGTGCTTCTACACGTTACAATAATTTCCAAATAACTATATACAATTTGTAAAGAATATACACTTAAAGAAAGTGTGAAGATGTGAGAAGATGTACAATTAAAAAAAATTGTTACACATTATAATTGCAAGTTGTTTTGACCCTACGGGGGGAAATTTTAAAGTATGTATTAATTTTGCCGATGACTTCACTGAAGAAAAAGGTAGCTTGAATTAAGTATATTCCACTTGAATGGAGGGTCGATTCCCGGGCCCTGGGTCCACACCCGGGACTAGATTAGGCGTAAGAAAACTAAATAAAAAGGTTACGGGGATGGGCGCCAGGCCGTTGAGGGCAACGGTTAACCTCTTATCGCGAGCAATGACGTCGCCCACCGAGCTTGGTTAGCTCAGATAGAGCGCGAGTTACATGGCTCGGGACATAAAAATTTTTTAAATGAACTGGTGGCTCGCGGGCCACCACAGAAAGAACAAGGAACAAAACAAAACCAATGATCGGGCAGGGAGAACGAGAAAAAGAAAATGCAAGTATTGATAAAAAAGAAACTAAGTTTATTGTACCGTCCCCTAGTGGGACGATACCTGAAAAATTCGGGTCGTGATTCCCTGAGTTTCTCTCTCCCTGCAGTCAGGGTTCCGTACCTACAAACAACAAATCAGGATTAGAGAACGAAAGACAGGAACCATTTACAAGAAAACGATTCACTGTTTTACTAACAATTTATTTGGCGATAGGAGGACTATCGGGATGACTATTATGAAATAAGTTAGCAGCTTCTTCATACGATCTTGTTTTATCACCATACCCTCACATAATGTGAACCGTCATTCTTTCTTTTCCGGATGTAGACATTTTCTTATTGAACGGTAACTCATCTCAGGTAACTAAAAGTTCAATTTTGATTAGAGTTATGAATAAAAAAATCTATCAATTGTCTATAGAACAAATACAATATTGAAAAATTGTCTTTTCATTTGTTGACTTTGTATTTTGAGGCGTAGAATCTGAATCTGCAATAAAAAATGAGGGTGCCCATTTGAGATTCCAAAGTTGCCCCCGTCTCCGCCCCCGAGGGTGGGAGTTGGAGGGTCAAAAATGGTGTCAATCGATACGGCTCCAAAAATTATTTAATACGTGGTTTTTGGTTTGTTCATTTTTTCATGAAAGTTTTCTCAAATTCGAGCGTTTCCACTCTTTTTGGACACCCTGTATATCAGATAATAATAATTTACTGAACACAATATACAAGGTGAATACAAAGATTCAGAACGGCTTAGCATTTGTCAAGATGTAAGACCGTTTCCGAAATTTTCATGCACCCTGTATGTTACTCAAAGTCTAATTTTATGAACCTTAATGGTTCACTATTGTGTGTAACAAATATATTCTGCAGCGACTAAAATACTTGTAAGAAGAACGATATTTTAGTTTTTCGTACGCTTAAGAAATTGGTGTTCAAAATGATATTACTCCTTTACATAAAAAAGGTTTCCACCAATATGCGTCATCTAAATATTAACGGATTGTCGCCATACCAAAACAAAAAATTTTTTCACAAAAAATTTTTTCAACAGACTATGCCAATTTTATGTATCGGCCATATCAAATACCGGTAATAAATACGGTTATAGAGTTGTGAACATTTTATTTGGCGCAGATATTAATGATCGAATTTATTAGAATTTTTCATATTTTAAATTTCTTTTCCAATTTCATTTACAGCCTATGTAACTTCTAAAGATGCAAGGAGTTGAACCGTTTTGAAAAAAGCTAAACTATTTCATTAGTTTTTGAGTTTTATCAGAACAAACAAACAAACAAAGAAAATAATTTGTAATTTATATATTAGTTAGGATTAGAATAAGCGTTCACATTTTGTTATGTAAAACATCATCAACGATTTTTCGTCATACCGACACAAAGAATGACTGCACATAATAAGTTTGTAAACAGCCTCTGCCAATTTTATATATCGGTCACATCAAATATCGGTAACTCATTACGTTGATTGGATTGTAAACATTTTATTCGGCACTAATATTCCAAGGTCCAATAATATCAAATTTTTTATCATAATAGTATATTATGCACGAGGTCAATACAGCGTTTTTTGTACCATGGGAGCGGGATTTCAGCTGTTTTTATTCCCTTGAGCGTGTTTTACTCCCTCGGGCTATCGCCCTCGG
>JAPYZS010002832.1:0-11595 GCA_030522925.1 Trissolcus japonicus
AAAGAAAGATCAGAAGTGTTACTGCGTGCTGCACCCTAGCTCTTTAACATAACCTCAAATCTCATTGTTTTGTTGTTGTTGCTCCGATTGACAACAAACCGTTGTTGCGCAAGAAAAAGTTCATTCTATCGAAACAAAAATGCCGATTCTCGATAAAAGAAAAGGCGATGATATTCTCACGCTTGTACCTGCTTCAAAGAGAACGAAACATGAAGTTATATTCAGCAGTAGAGAAAAAGCGGTCGTGCAAAGTGTAAGTTAACCTCTTCAAAACCGAAAATACATTGTTATGATACTCCGGTGATAAATTGAATTAATTGACATTGAAATTTTCATCGACAGGGCCCGCCTAGGACATCGTCCTTGATGTCACCTATCATGTTATTGGAAGGACATCAGGGTGACATTTTTTCTTGCGAATTTCATCCTGAAGGACAATATCTCGCTTCTACTGGATTCGACCGACAAATTTGTAAGTTATATTTTTAATACATATATTATTTTTATAATAATAATAATAATCATGTCAGGACACAGCGGGGCTGTGATGGAGCTTCACTTCAGTCCAGACGGTAACAACCTGTACACAGCGAGCACAGATACCACCTTAGGTTTATGGGACATCATCGCAGGTACTCGAATAAAAAAATTGAAAGGACACACAAGTTTTGTGAATTCGATTAGCGGAGCTCGACGTGGACCCACGCTCCTATGCTCTGGCAGCGACGACAGTACGATCAGAGTTTGGGATACTCGCAGCCGACATCAAGTTCACACTCTGAACAACACCTACCAAGTGACTGCTGTAACTTTCAACGATACCGCTGAGCAGGTGATAAGTGGAGGCATCGATAATGACATCAAGGTTTGGGACCTGAGGAAAAACACGGTTCTGTATAAACTTAAGGGACACACCGATACCATCACTGGGGTTAGTCTCAGCCCCGATGGGTCCTACGTGCTGTCCAATTCGATGGACAACAACTTGAGGATCTGGGACGTCAGGCCATTTGCACCTTATGAACGTTGTGTCAAAATATTGTCTGGTCATCAACACAATTTTGAAAAAGTAACTTAACAGAACTTATTTCTTGTTTGGTTTGGGTTGGTATTTTTAGTTTTTGTTTTGTTTTAATAACGATGTTTTCTTGTAGAATTTGTTGAGGTGCGCTTGGTCACCAGATGGCAGCAAGGTATCAGCTGGTTCTTCGGACAGATTTCATTACGTCTGGGATACGACAAGTCGGCGTATATTGTACAAACTTCCGGGTCACAACGGTTCTGTAAATGACGTTGATTTTCATCCCAAAGAATTGATAGGTAAAGCGATCAACGATATGTCGTTATGTCATCATAAAGTTGAAAAAATTATTAATATCAGTCGCAATTATATAATTTATAAAAGTATAAAAACATGTTACAAATTAATTATTTTTGTGTTGCAGTTTGCTCCGGATCCAGCGACAAAACGATATACATGGGAGAAATCGAAGCCTAAACTCCTACATTTGAACTCAAGTTAGCAATTAAAATTGGTGTATTTTTCATAAATCTATTACAACAAAAATAATAAGTGTAATCAAATGGCAAGTAAAAAATTAATAAGTTTTAACAACTGTTTGACAATTTGTTCAATCATCCTTTGGTACTCTTGTTCCTGTTTGAGACTACGTCTATATGCATTTTCAATTTCTTCGTATTCCTTTTTTCGTCGATTTTGTATTTCATTTTTTCGAGCTTTGAGTTCTTCTGCATTATTATAATTTACGTTTTCACCTATCACTGGAAATATTTCCCTGATTTTATGAATAACGCTTTTTTCAAAACTCAAACAATCCGGTAGTTGGCATTTCGTTTTTAATTTGGATTCAAAATTCATTTTCGATCCTGTTTCAGTGTAGCATTTTTCATTTTTGTATCCCTCACTCATTCATGAATTGAACTACAGTTAAAATTGCCACGCCTGATAGCAAAGTTAATACAAAACTTGAGGCAAAAATATTACAGAGATGAAATTGTGAACTTTGATTTTTAAATTGATATTTAAATAGGGAAATGTATAAATCTGTCTTGAGAATTTGTTTCAAAATTATTTAAATTGTTACTAACATTTCCATCTTCTTATTTTAAGCATGGAAAATTTAAAAGATAATAAAATATAATCCTAAAATTCCCCTTCTTAATTGTTCTAAGAATTGAGGGATTAAATTTTGTGACCACAGTTTGGGACGATTTTTGGTTATTAAAATTCTGTGGCTGTGAGGAAAACCCATTTAATTACCAGTTAAAAACATTAAAATATATAACTTTAAACATTATTTAAACAAAATTAGAGTTCTGAATAATGTTAAAACTTGAGAATTATAGTTTTTTGATCCCCATAAAAACACTTTTTTTAGTTCGTCTTATACAAGGAGATAAAAAAA
This sequence comes from Trissolcus japonicus, assembly GCA_030522925.1. NCBI lineage: Eukaryota > Metazoa > Arthropoda > Insecta > Hymenoptera > Scelionidae > Trissolcus > Trissolcus japonicus. Next base: position 2,427 of record JAPYZS010002832.1, read on the forward strand.
ACAACGTAAAGTATGTTTTCAACTGTACAAAAAAGTACAAAATGTACAAAAAAGCACTTAACTGGGTTTTTCCTCACAGCACCAGAATTGTTATTATGATCTGTTACTATGATGTTTCTTATTTACTTATTTAAATAATACATTGTTTATAATAAAACGATATCTTATTCTTAAAAAAATTTTCTTTTTGATAATAATTTATTGAAATAATCTTATTATTTCTTTTCATCGTACATCAAAAATTAAATTTTCCAACTAAATTACTAACAGATAATTTCCAAGAATATGACCTCTTTGTCTAATCCTCGAGTGGAACAAAGACTGAATGCGTGGTGGGGATATGGGGAACGCCCAGCGCGCGGACTATGAATACGGGCGGTTGCCAGCAAAGGTCATCAATCGTTCCAAATTCGTGTGTCCTTGAACATCACTGTTAGTTCTTCATATAATTGCAACTAATCATCATCTTCGAGTGATTCGATAATAATTCATATACTTTCTTTCTGAATCGAAAAAGAGATAGACGTAAGTACTTCCAACATGATGTACATAGACGACCTTTATTTTTACAGTACAAATATTTATTTTTACAGTTATTGTAATTTGAATTTTTACAGATGGCTAGCAATGAAACGGCAACAAATCTGAATTATGATTGTTTACGACACCTCTTCCTATTTCTGACACCAAAAGAATGGCCACAATTTTCACAAGGTAAATATAAAAACTGATGCGATAATATGAATGTGTGAACTCTCAAAATTAGCATAGAATATTTTTTTAATGGACGAATATTATTTCCAGTGTGCGAGAGATGGAACCAAGCTGCAATCAGTACCGATTGTCATGAATTCAGATATGACAAACTTGGTTATAATTTTCAAGAAGATATCGAAAGACTTGAGTTTTCGGATTTCTTAAAAATCTTGGAGTTTGTTGCCCCGAAGCTGAAGTACGCGTACTTAGAAAGAAACCCCCCTGGGTATAATAATTGTGATAGAAATGGATCGGATGCCATTGTTTCGTTCGGACTTTTTCAGTACGTCATGAAACTTAACAAAAACGAAGAGGAGTACTTCATGAAAAACATATTTTTGAAAAAAACAAAGAATATCATAAAACTGAAGATTGACAATTTCGATGGAACTACAGCACTCGAGTGGGAACAATTTTTCCAAACAAATCCGGTGACTCATTTTAAATTTTTCAGTCACAAACTGCTTGATCTGCGCAGCAACGTCCGAACACTAAGAGAAAATTATAGTCAAGTTTTATTGTTTTCAAGCAGTGCGGCGTCAGAATTTGTAAAAAATTTAATAGTTTACTGTGAAACCAAAAAATTGAAAAGAAAATAAGAATTTGCACCGACAATTATTGTATAAAAGTTTACCAGATGAGTAATGGCGAAATATTTTGTTACTTAACTGGTACTTATGTTTTCGTTGTAAAAACATATCTTAGATGTATTTATTTGATTAAGGTCTGTAATGTAATTGTAAAAGTATTTTAAAAATGTGTATGTACAAATTTAAATACTAGAAAATAAAACAATATATAAAAAAAATTATTGTTATTTAAAAGTTATTACTATCAGTTACACCTGGTTGCAACCTGGTAGCAAAGTTAATTCAACATTTGAGACAAAAATATTTCAGAGATGAAATTGTAAACTTTGGTTTTTAAATTGATATTTAAAATTATTTAAATTTTTACTAACATATTTCCATATTCTTATTTTGGGCATGGAAAATTTGAAAGATTATAATATACAATACAGATATTGTATTGTAATACATATATTCGAATACAATATCTAGATAATACAGATAATATAATCCCAAAATTCGTTCTTGCTCTATATATGAATTGAGGGATTAAATTTTGTGCGCATGGTTTTAGGACAATTTTCATTTATTGATGAGAATCATTATTATATGATGTTACTAAGACTTTTATAATCCCTGTATCTAATTTGGTTTATGTTTTTATTACTTATTCGACAAATAAGTCGGTGATTCAAATTGATTATCGAAAACTTACTAGAGATAGAGATTAACGAAAACAATGGCATTGTTTTCCTGAAAATGGTTTTCACCGAAAGGTATACCATGTATCTTGTGCTGGTGAGCACGTTATATTTTTGAATCATGAATGCATATCTAAACAATTTTAAATGAAATCAGATATCAATTATTTTGTTATTAATGCACCCAGTCAAGCAATTTTATTATAAATAGTTTATTATCGAATTAAAACAAATTATAGATATTTTTCATTTTCATAAATTGTTTAAAATAAAATTGTTCGATGGATGTATTTAATAACAAAAATCATTAATAAAATTGGTACGACAAATAAAGTAAGAAATTAATTAAACAACAAAATATTTTATTACGAAAATGATGTTTTTTGTTTCTTTTTATTCTATTATAAAATCTATTCTGTTTGATTATTTTAAAATTATTATTAAAAGTTAAAATTATTAAATAATTAATAGGATTAAAATTATCACTAAATCTATACTTTAAATCTATTTAAAAAATGAAATCGTAATCGCAATTCCGATTCTGTCACATTTACGCCACCTGTCACAATTATCCTAATTATATTTCTCCGAGACTTTTTTATGATATTAATTGTTAAATAAGACATGTTAATTATAATGATTATTTATACCGTGTTTATACCGTGTTTAACTGATATGCAACATGTATTGCATTGCCCTGATTACATTGCAACTTGAAAGGGCTGAGTTTGCGCAATAGGATGCGTTAGAAGCTTTTGCTTGATATGGATTCTTCAAAAATCCGCAGCTTTTTCACTTGAATATTCTCCCGGGAGAGATTTGATGAACAAAATATGTCAAACGAATATCAGCACGCTTGTGAAAGAGCTCAATTGTTTGGACAACCCATACCATCCGAAGAAGAGTGGTTGAAAACTTATCAACCACCCGATGACGATGTGAATCAACTTGACGATGATGAAACGGCTGTAACGGAGGTAAAGGACATGTAAATCAAATTCAAAATATAAACAATGCCTCTTTGAACGAGTTTATTTATCTGTGATAATAATGGAGATTAAAGATTAAAATATTTCGTAATTTAAGGATCTGGAGCTTTCCGCTGAGACCAGCAAAAGAATCGGGGGTGGCCTAGACGAACTGACCAGCATTCTGAGTTCAACTCAACGAAAAATCAATAGATTCAAGGTATGCAAAAATAAAAACAATTAAAAAAGGCGTGAAATGTATTTTCTTGTCTTTGAAGGTTTTCCTGTGTTTCAAAACTGCGTGAAAGGTTTGAATTTCAACCTAGGTTAGAAATGTAACGAGAAAATATTCATAAAATGTTTTAGACAAGTTTAGAAGTTTGTTTTTCTTAATTTAGAATTATTTTGGATGATAAACATACACAAAAATTTTTAATATCAAAGACATCTTTGGCGCAGGGGATAAGTTTGTAAATGAATTTTTGGGGACGGAAGTTCAATTCCTAGTTATAACAATTTTTGTCAACTAATGTTTGATATATTTCGGTGTATATTTCTAAAATTTAAAAAATTAGGTTGGGTTGTACTCGGATTGATAAATCAATTTGTTTTCTTAGACGGTATGCGGAAGTTTGGGGACGATGCTGAAGATCAGAAGAGGTTCTCAGTCATCGTCGTCACCGAGTACTCCAAAAACCACTCCAAAACATGCGATATATGATGAAGATGCGAGAGCTCCGATGGACGATGATGAGCAGATAAACGAACCAGAACAGAATCAGAAACCCGAGCAGAAACCTATATCAAACAAGCAAATAGATATCGGAGAAAAGATGGGCTCCCATCTGAACAAGCTTGACTCGCTGATAGCGAAGGCCGAGAACGCGCAATATAGCATGGCACATCAAACCAAACAGATGCGACGCATCATCAAATGAGGGATTTCTCTATTGTGCGTTGTACTTTCAATGTAAACAAATAGCACTTCAATGTTTGCCCAATGCTTCAATACTGAACTTAATCTTATCTCTCTTCGCGGAAGAAATTGCTAATATTATATGTGATACAAAAAAAGAAACAATTATAAATGAATGTTACGACTGATTTACATCAGACCGATCATAAATTTAGAAACTATGGTTGTTTTAAATAGTTGGACGTATTAAATGACACGAGCAATCGCTAAGTGTTGTTGATCATTGATGACGACTGACTGATTATATTTTATTAATTCTATAAAAAAAGATCTATAAAAAGTAACGATACAAATGAAGATATGTACGCGGGGATATATTTTAAATACTCTCGTTCCAATACCAAATTAACAACGACATTGTTTAGCCGTTAGATTGTTGAACAGATCCAAGAACTTATATTTGTTATCTAATATAGAAAATATAACATGTTGAATGTAAATTTTGTCTATATTATAATTTATTTTGATGCTTAGAATAAATATTTATTCAGCAAAGAAAGTATGAATTTCGTATCGTAGATTGTCAATCAATAACAAGTTAATTGCTTTTTTGTTTTGAACAATTTTTTTATTAGAAAAACTCCAGTTTCTTATTGCACATACAATCAATTATATAATCGATCAAGTAAGGAAATATTTCATGGAAATTTTTTAAATGCCGCTATAATTTACCTTGTGTTGTGTCTCTTCTTAATTAATATAAAATGTTTCGCTTGATTGTATCCTAAAATAGAATTCGTTGAAACTCATAAATTAGCACCTGTTCTTTTTTTTATAAACGAGCAACAATTCAACAAATCGAAGCCGACAAATAAACACAAAGTACTCATGTCTAGCGTTCTACAATTACAAATTATCATGTTTAATTGAGGGCAGTCAGGAATTTCCCAATGCAATTTGGAAAGTGACAAACGTGCCCTACTTTGCCTATAAATTAACTGAATACTTTTATATTTAAAGTATTATATACTGTATTGAGCTTCAAAATAATTGCAATATTTCGTAATTGCAACTTAAGTCGAGATTGTCAATTATATTTTAAAACGATAAATTCATTTTAAAACGTTAAATTTATTTTAAAACGTCAATCAAGACGTAAATGCCCTCGGCATTATCTGAATTAAAATCATAAAAATGCTACCAACCAGAAAAGTCTTCATTCATGAAAAATCTTGTACTAAAATTGTACTAAATAGATTTGATAGACAAACTTGAAGTTTGAGTATACACGATTGAACAGTGAATATAGATTATTAGGTTTAAAACGCTATTTCACAAGATTGACATCAGATAACGATATATACAGTTATGTAAATGTACATTAAAAAGGTCGCTTTGTTAAAAAAGATACGAAATAGATAAGTTCTTTTGATTTCACCGCTGGAGCAGCGGTATCTAACGATTTCACGGTAGATAAAAAATTGAATCCTGTAGCTTTCATATTTGAGTTTGACTGCCCCAAGCTCTGGTTATCGCCGTCCTCATAAGCTTCTTCCCGATTGTTTGTACGATGAAACCGATTTTTTGTAACTTGTCATGGTCCAATATTTTTCTTCCGTCAAAAATGTACGCAGGTTTCATCATATTGTCATAAATTCTCTCGTAGTCTAACGTCTGAAAGAACAAATAAATGATTATCATAAGATGAATGAATTAATAACGAAATAAGTAAATTACAATCTTGATTGGAAATTCGAAACAAAATTGTTCGTAGAAAATAAAAAGGACGTAGACTTACAACAAACTCGTCCCATTCCGTGCAAAGGACGATGGCATGAGTATCTTTAGTTGCGTTATAAGGATCTTGAAAAATTTCAATGCGACTTTGTACAAGTTGCGGGGTCGAAGTAACTTGAGGCGACGTCAAATCTTGGATGATCTGTGTTTGCTCGACCTTAGGATCGTAGATGTGCAGCTTGGCCCCCTCGTCGAGAAGAGTTTTCGCGACGTGGATGGCCGGCGACTCGCGTGTATCGCCCGTGTCCTTTTTGAATGCAAAACCAAGCAAGGAGATGCGTTTGTCCGTGACAGTGTTGAACAACGATTCGATAACTTTGGCTGAGAATCGTGACTTTTGGTATTCGTTCATGTCGATAACCTGTTGCCAGTAGGACGCGACTTCGGGCAGATTAAGACACTCGCAGATGTAGACCAGATTGAGGATGTCCTTCTGAAAACACGACCCACCGAAACCAACAGACGCCTTCAAAAAGTTTGAGCCTATTCTTGAGTCGAGACCAACTGCTCGTGCGACTTCTGAAACATCGGCACCCGTTGCTTCGCAAACTGCCGACAGTGAGTTGATGCTTGAAATTCGTTGAGCTAAAAATGCGTTTGCTGCCTGCAACAATAAAGATTTTTATATTATAATATATCAATTAATTGTATTAATTGTTTGATCTTTTATGAATTTTGAAACAAAATTGTCAATACGTGTAGCTACCGATAATAAATACAACTACACAGGTACTTTCTAAATAAATAAACAACTATTCCGTACTGCATTTTCGTTATTTTAAAATTAACTAAATGGTAAATTATCATTTTTTCATTTTCTTATTGAACTCGAAGTTCCTGTTTTTGGACTAAATATTTTATAGAAAAAAATTATGAAAACTCTTACTAGTTTTGACAATTCTGAGCTCCATGTATTTGTGGTTAAGATATTCTCCTTGGGTATCCAATGCTGATAAACTTGGGACAGTTGTTCAATCGCAGCCTGTCCTTCGGCAGTTTCCTCGCCGCCGATTAAAATTCTATCGGCATACAATAAATCGTCGATTGCTGTACCTTCCGCTAAAAATTCTGGATTCGATAAAATCTGCAAAGAAGAAATAAGCACAGTGAAATAACGGTTTCATCGAACTAAACAAAACCCAAAAAACATTTCTTTCCAAAAACGTTGTTTTTGTTTCTTTAAATTAAAAAAATGTTTTGATTTGTTTATATTATCATTGTTTTGAAAACGAACAAAAGCAAATGTCTATTTTCTCTGACCTTGAATTTATTCTTCTTTTGACATGTTAACGATGTTATTGTTTTGATAATGTTCAGTTTGTTTACATAATCATAAGAAAAACAACAAAACAGTTAAATCAACAAACATAAATAAAAAAAAGTAAAGCTAAAACAACAGCAACTGCATATTTTGTCGGACCTGATAAGAGACCCCGGGCTTGTGATTAGCTCGGAGAATGTTCATAATGCTCTCAGCCGCTCTAACCGGCACGGTGCTCTTTTCCACAACGATTTTATTTCCCGTTGCTATCCGAGCGATCATTCGTGCTGCGCTTTCAACATATTTTAGATCGGCAGCCCGGCCCTTGCCGTTGCCAAAAGTTTTTGTCGGCGTGTTGACCGAGATAAAGATCAGCTCAGCCTCCTGGATGGCTTTGTCAATGTCTGTCGAGAAGAACAGGTTCCTGCCCCTGCAGGTCTGCACGACCTTGTCCAACTTGGGCTCGTAGATCGGCAGCTTGTCCGAGTTCCATTGCTCGATTCTCTCCTTGCTTTTGTCCACAACTGTCACAATGATCTCAGGACACTTGAGTGCAATAACACTGCATGTTGGACCGCCAACGTAACCCGCTCCGATGCAGCAAATTTTTTTGATCGTCATTGCACTGTCGGTGAGTTCTAGGAAACTGAAACAAAAACACTCGTTTATTTCCTTTCACTTTAATTTCAACTCAATAATAAAACCGCATTTTCCTTATGTAATCTATAATCTATTGTCGATACGGAATAAATAAGAAAGTGACTCTTCATCCTTGACTGAAATCGTGAACAATTTTTCTACTATTATCTTTGTTGTATTGAAATTTTATAAGAAAAATATTTTTAAAAATGAAAAAAGAAACTTCCATACAATTACACTTCGACGAGTATGATGTTCTTGATTTTCCACACACCGTAACCTTGAAAGCTTCAACTGCACATTGGATGTGCCTTTTTTTGAAATCTTACGGAATTAAAAACCGGTCGTTCAATTTGTAGGCCGACGAATAATTTATTTATTTTGTTGTTAAAAAGAAATTTAAAATAATATTTTCAATTTCACTGATGGTGTTTTTCTTAGAGGTATTTTTCATGTGTAAAATTTCGCAATTATGTACTACTTTGTTTGATGAGTACCTTGGCACTTGGGTCGATGCCGGGAGTTGTAACGGAAATCAACTTGAGTGGATCGCTGGGCGTTGTCGTCCTTTTAAATTTGACACAAAACGTCCACCGCCGGCCACCATGCACAACACAACGTTCCACGCTCCTCAAGACGGGACTGACACACACAATTGTTGTCGGTTGTTGTACATCATGCACTGCTCGCTTGTAGCACTGCCACTTTATAATATACTGTACGACGGCGCGCGCATAGACACACCAACAAGCTGGATTTTTAAATTCTTTTAAACCATTGCTGGCATTGCTACATCCTAGCAAACGTGTGTTCGTGAACTACCGAATAAAATGCAGAGCTGATAAATTTACATGGTAACAACTATGTGACGGCAAATCTACTTTGCCGACTCGACCGGTAATATTTAACTGAAATAAAATTAATCAGCGGCGGGTCCATATCGAAATGACGACACATCAAATCACATGAATGTACTTTACTATAATAACCTATCAGAACGCATAATTTCAGAACACATCAAATTCAAAACACATACAATCAATTCAAATCAAATCAAGTCATTACTTTCTTAGTCATTAGCAAAATTAATATATACTTCAAAATTTACCCCCGTAAGGTCATAACTGCTTGCAGTTATAACGTGTAACTTTATGGGGAGATTTTAATTTGTAGAGATATTTTAATTTCCCCTATGCTCCGCTTCCCTTCTCGGGATAACCCCCCCCCCCCCCCCACGGCCCCCCGGGCGCCCCCCCGCCCCCCCCCCCCCCCCCACGCCCCGGGGGGGCGCCCGCGCCGTCTCCGGAAAGACCCGAAGGCTCTTAGGATGGCCCGAGCGCCTCTGAAAGGACCCGAAGGCCCCCGAAAGGGCCCAATTACCTTTAGAAGACCCCCGAAAGCCCTCAGGAGGACTTGAGTACCTTTGGAAAGACCTGAGTGCTTTTAGAAAAACCCGACTGCTCTTGGTGAAGTGGCCTGAGGGGGACCCCTCCCCCTGAGGCGAATCCCTTTAGAAAAAGTTGATGTAACACCTGACTGAAGTTGGCCGTTAGGGGTTAACT
>JAPYZS010002845.1:0-10215 GCA_030522925.1 Trissolcus japonicus
CACCTGTCACCTGCTTTAACCAATTTTATTGGTGGATGATGGAATATGCACATACGTATACCTGTATGTTTTTTTATTTTTTAACATCCCTGTTTTTATATTCAAAAATAAGAAATTTCAGTTTTAATTACCTTATTTAATAATTTTACTTATTTTCTTATTATATAAAAACATTCATTTAAATTTTTTGGTGATATACAGGGTGTTCCACGCCACCCGTACCACTTATACACTCATCATATACCCTTCAAAGCGGTACAAGTAGAATAGAGCACACCGTATATATTTTTCCAATTGCTATAATTGTTCGAAAATTGCAACAATGTCAGAAATAACATGACATATAAACAACCCGCGAAATTAACGAGTGGTGACCCTTTGAAGAAAGGGATTAGTTATAGTTAATAACTTCTGAAAGAAAACATTGGCAATAAAGTTATAAGTGTTCAATTTAAAAAGTTACCATTCATTCAGAAATGAATGAAAAAGGTAAGATAATTCGAAATGAATTAGATAAAAAATTTGAGTTTCTTAAGTATCTTCCATAGTAACAAAATTTTACTTAACAATAGTTTACTTGTTCACCACAATGTTTATTTTATGCAGATGAGTCGCAACAATCTTCTGTTACACAGAACTTCAATACTGGAAGATCAACTTTTGAGCACAAAAACTTTTTTTATTCAAATTGAAAAAAAATGAGAAATAACTTGAAAACTATGTTAGAGAAATATTTGATTTCACCAGAAAAGCGCTATTATTAATATGAGTTCCCTGGACATAATTTTGACGAAAAAATAAATTTTAACTTTTTCATACGTCAAACTCCAACTAATTTAATTTTTTTTGAATCTCATTCGATTTTTGATTTCGAATGAACCGTTTTGACTCTATCTTGTACGCCGATTAAAAGTGCACGCCGCACATATCCTACAATAAGACGCATTTATTTGATAGATTTTTTAATGAAAAAATTCATGAGTATACTTTAATATACGTACAAACAAATGACAAAAATCCCGAAATTATAAATTGTATTATTTTATCAAAAAAAATTCATGAAAATGGGCTTTTTTCAGACTGAAAAACCCCCTTAAATAATTTAATTTTTTTCAATTTCCCTATGGAGTGGTTAGAGTAGCGCCGCGAATATAAACAGACGTCGACGCTTTTTCAAAATGACACCAACATTGACGGTACGTTCAAATGGAAAATAAAACAAAATAAAAAAACTCAAAAACTTAAAGTTGAAAAATTCCTGAAAAAAACTTAAAATTGAAAATTGATGAATTGAAACATCGTTTTAACTGATTTTCTACCTTAAGAACGTCATATCGCCACAAGCTAGTCATATAATAAATATACTACACTGAGAAAAAAATTAGTCTGTATCTGTTTTTACCGGGTAACAACAAATTTTTATCAGTTATCTTAACTGAAAATTCTGTTGATACAACTGAAATTCTGTTGTGTTAACAAAGTTTCACTTGATTTGTCAATTACCTGTCAATTACTATTCGCGAAACTTCTATAACATCATAACATAATAACAAAAACAACAGAAAAGTAACTGAAATGATTAGATTATGATTGTTTCTGCACAAACCTTGTGAACAAGTATTGCATTTCTCCTAAACTTTGAAAAGGTTGCAAATAAATACCTCCTGTTGCATTTATAAAATTGATTGTAGTTTCGTTATTCTCAGACAAAACTATCCTATAGAGCCTGTCACTTGATTTCAAAATAGGATTCTGAAAACATAAAAAAAAAAATAAAATATATGTCTCAACTGAGTTTAAAATTTACGTTTCAAATTCGTTACGGTTCCGTTACGATTCCGCCATGGTTTTTGGTCACAAAAATCTTAACGGATTTATTAACGAAATGGTAACAGATATTAAAAACAAGCAAAGAAATATCGCATTTTTCTAAGAAAAGTGCGAATAAATATTAGATTAATAAAAAATAAGCAAGATTTGAAATTGAACAATTTCTAGTAAATGAAATTTAATAAAGTTGCAACCTCGCAGACCAAAGTGCGGCAATGACTAAATACAATGTTCTGTGAAAACATTTTTATAACACTTTCAATGATTCAATCTTGTAAATGTTTGTTGAGCTTAGAAGTAATATATATATAGGTATATATACAGGGTGAATAGAAAGTCCCGGAACAGTCTGGTATTACTCGAGATATATATATATACAGATGGGGACTGTATAAAAAATTAATATAGATGATATTTCAACAAAAACAATTGCAAGAAACTGGTTTTCTGCATATTGTTTGCGTTTGCCTACTTTTTTTAATCGTAATTCTTGAATAATTTTCTGTTTGATTTTAGATATATCATAAAAGTTTTGTTTTTTATTTAATTCATTCGCATTTTCCTTTCAAAAATGCGAAGCAATCATTTTTTGCTATATTTTATATCTGTTCTAAGGATTATGCAAAACCATGATGGTATCGTAACAGATCTTTAACGAAATCGTACCGTAAATTGTTAACTGCGTTATTACAAAATTGTTGATGATGAAAAATGAAAAATAAGTACTTGATCATTATTAGGACATTGCATTGAGGGAATGTTACTGAACATGGAATCTGGGTGTCCAACGCAGTTCCGGGGGTCCACGGATTTCCTTATTACTTTCTCACCATTCTCTTCTGTTGTCACAACATACTCTATACTGCACTGACCATAGTGATTCAACTGCAATTTTTTTATTTTATTAGACTCGGATCTAGAAATAATTTTTTACAAAATAATTTTTATATCAAATGAACATACTTACTTCAGTGGAATGAAAAGCAACTTGGCTGTGCAAGACATTGAGATCCAATTGTAAAATGCCTGCTATGCTGCGTTTGATATTGATAGACCAATTTGGTTCAACTTCAACACTGAAATTTTGAACTAAGCCTAAATGGTAAGTGGCATTGAACGGTCGCATCAAAACTTTTGCCTCATTGTTCACATCGGTGTAAACTTGATTTTCTTCTAGTTCAAGAGGACCATTCGACATTGACGTATGTAAAGAACGTAACTATAAAAAATGTGAATGATTATCAATTAAGATGTGTGTGTGTTTTTTTTTTTTTTTTTTTTTTTTTTTTTTTTTTTTTTTTTTTTTTTTTTTTTTTTTTTTTTTTTTTTTTTTTTTTTTTTTTTTTTTTTTTTTTTTAAAAATCTACGTTTAGTCGGATCATTTTGAAAACACAAATACAAAGCTGGCATTTTAAACTTTGATTTATATCAACAAAAATACAAATAAAAAATTACTTATAAAACAATACATGATTATAATATAAAAATTATTTCGGTTGTTTTGTTTATAAATTTTTCTCAATAATGAAAATTCGTTGAATGGATGGGATTGAGTGATTTTTGTAAGAACGATATAACATAAAACATCATCAGCGTCGACATTAAAACTTAACTAAATATAAATCTCATGTATAACGTGTTATTTTAATCTAAATTTAAATTTTATCAAAATTTAAATTTATTTTATGTTGTGAAAAGATGTGTTCTGTTAATTCATCGTCAGTCACATATTTTAGGCTTGATGGCGCTTTTCTCTGAAGATTTAAAGAAAATAGAAAAGAGATATTCTTAGAAATGATCATTTTCGTACCAGCGGGCGCAAACAACCATTTCGCTCCCTTTGGAGTTTCGTGAAAACGCTCTTGTGAAAAAAAAATTGATACATATTTGCATGTATATATACAAGAAAAATTGCATACCTGCATAATGACTGAGTCTTGATGAGCTTGAACAATAAGTGTTCCATGAAAAGACCATGTTGAAGCAGCTTTCGAAGGTATGAAGACCCCAGAACTTGAAGTTGCTTTGTATGAATATTCATATTCGTTTCCTCTTAAAAACAAAGCATCAACACTGCATAAACCAAGCAACAAAAACAAAGATATACATTTTGTTTTATGTCGCGTCGATGCAAACTCTGAAATAAAAATTTAAATTCATAAAAAGAAATACATTTACAAATAAAAATAAATGAAATGCAGTATTAGAGCCATTAAAAAATATATCGAAAGACGGATTAAATAAAATGATAACAATGAAAAAAATAGACAAAATAAAAAAGAAAGATGGATTGTTTACCGAGTACGAGGGTTTTTATTGTTGTGTTATAAAAAATACCTGAACGTCTCATGATGTAGGACAGTGTTGACTTGCCACGAGCGAACTGACTTTATAGAAGTCAAGAGATGACCCGAACAATCTCTATCTTCGTGACTCATATATGTTTGTACGTAGTAAGAAAGCACCGTGGTACGAGTTAAAATTGTTATCCCCTCACTAACATTATATCTTCAATCTCATCCCGAATTATTTTTCGTGTTATAACTATATATAGAGTATCCGAAAAAGGTCGGATGAGCACTGAAATAAATTTGGAATATAGGCAAAAAAGGTCACTTGGCGACGACAAATAGTCATCGATCACTACCGGGTTATTCTTCTCTCTCTCTCACTCTCTTTTGTAAGAGAGCAAAGTTTTTTTCAAATTATACTTTATTTCATTTTGCAATATTGACGACAATAAATTAGACATCCTTGCTCATATTTTCATCAGCTACATTTTGATTCAGTCTATGAAAATATAGCCATTTTGTAATATTCTTTGTATTTGGTATATTACTTATGTATGTACTAAATTCTTTGTTGAACAAATTAAAGAAATTAAAAACGCTATAGTCGTTGCAAACATTTTTTTGAGCTTGAAACGTCTAAAATAAAGAACGGTTATTTATAAGTCGGGGTAAAAATTGATAGTTAACGGACCAAATAGATGACAAATAGACACTCCAGTATTTTATTCGTAAACATTTCATTATTTACAGGATTTTAAACGTCTATTTTATATTGAATTTTACTATTCAATATTTGAGTCTTCTCTATGTATAATTTTCAAAAGTTGATGTTCCACATTAAACAATCAATTATATTAATAAAAACATTAAATACAAATCCAATTACAATTCTTTCTGTCCAAAAAAATTGATATACAAATGCAAAACTACGTTTTCAACTTGGTTATCAATGTTAACCGTTTTAATGAAGTAAAAAATGAACATTTCTCGATTCACTGTGATTTTAAGATTTTCAGAATGGCTTTTGAGTACTCCCAAGCTTCACTGTAACAATTAGAAAATACAGTATTAGCAAAGAAGTGATGCAAATTATTTCATTGAATTAAATTAAAAATGTCTCCTTTGACTTACTTATGCATTGGATTGGCTTGGTCGAGTTGATCACTTAATTGCTGTATCAAATTTGCGAACATTTTCAAATGTTCAATCGTTCCGCCTTGTAACCATGCTCGCGGCAAAGTACTCATTATCTACAATCAACAAAATGACTGATTAGAAATCTGTGATCAATAATTTTACGAGAAAAAATAAAACAAATTTTAAACTTGTACCATATTTGCTTTAAAAAGAGCATCCGTAGGTGGTAGAACTCTCAAACCAGCCAGAAGATATCGATTCAGTAAAGAACCCAGAGCTAAATTTTTCAACCGCATGTCTCCCAACAAACCTTGCCAACTCAATAAGTTACGCAATAATTTGACGGCCATGGCGAATTGCCGTTGAAAGAAAGGATGTTTTGTGTCTAATACTCTGAAATGATCAAAATTACTACGTTATTTAATGAAACAAATTAATAAATCTAATAATTATTCATAGAAAAGAAAACTTACTGTTTTGGAAAGATAGGAATGAAAACATCATTTTCTATGGCAGATTGCAATTTGTCAAGTATGACATTAAATAGACTTTCTGTTTGTTTACTGGTCTCATTCAAATTTGGATAATCTTTTACAAAACGGTTGATAGTTCCTACGAGTCGGAGTGTCTGAGACGTGGACATCGGATCCCATACACTCTCCACGATCGCTGAAACAATATTTTTAATTTTTCATTCAAATTCACTTCAAAAATCTAATAAATTAACTTTGAGTTTGAATACACACATGTTAATTTAGGAATGATAACTTTCTCAATTGTAAAAGGGATGAGCCGAACATCAGGATCCTTTTTGAGCGTTTCCTCAGTTTCGTTTCTGTCGAGGCCATACAGCAATAAACTATTATACCACTTTGTTCTCTCCAAGTCAGCACTTTCCTAAACATGAACAAACCATTCGTTCAAATATATCTTTCAAATTAAAAAAACAGAAACATCCAAATCAACTCGTTATTTAAATTTTTCATATCGTAATTCGGAAAATGTACCATTATCGGATTCCAAGAAATCAACTGCAATCTGACTGTGCAAGAGAGTAATTTAGGTAAACAAAGAGAAACATAAGCTTCTTTGTAAGCGTCCAGATCGAAATTTCGCCATGACTCCATCTTTGAAAGTATTCCTTTGACTGTGCAGAATTCATCGATGACATCAGAGAAGACTTCCTTCATCTCATTTTCGATTTCATCTGAAACAAGAATAAAAATAAATTCGAAACATTAACAAATTCGAATTGTAGAACCGTTTTCTTTATAAGATGAAGGGTAGTTTGGTGAATATACCTTTGGTCTGCTTGAAAGCAATGTTTTGTTGTTCAGTCACCTCGTCGTCACTGGACATTCCATCGATGTGTTTCGGTAAGGATGGAGCTTGTTCTCTGGCCCTTCTCCTGCGAGCTCGCCGACCTTCTCTTTCCGTAGCTCGACGGTTACGTGCATCATCTTCAGGTCCTCGTCTTGTAGTTCCGCCTCCTAAGCCGAATCAAATAACAATTCAATTCCATTAGTTTAGTAACAAGAAAATCAGATAATCAAAATCACATTAAATAAAGACTTTTGCATGTTTTAATCAATATAAATAGAACAAAAACTCATCACTGACTCGCAGCAGTCGTTATCTCTTCGGCCTGATCTCGCGTATCTTGACGTCGCCTTTCCATAAGATCAGACGTGCGTTCGCTGTGTAACTCCAGCCACCGTTGTTCCAATCCAATAACCAGAGGCAGCTAACAGAAAAAAGGAAGAAAAGTTTAATTAATACTTCATTTTCAGAATTGGTGACTTTCCAAGCAAAATCACCGGGGGCAAAAGTTTTAATGCACCGTATAGTTTTTCACTCTATTTTGTTGCATACTCACCTTAAAAAACTTTTAAAAAAAAACAAGAGACAAAAAGGTGCACAAAGTAATTGGAAATTGATTGGAAACTTGCTCTTAATAATTAACAAATAAATGTTTGTTTCGTAGATTGCATTACTTCCGATTACTCATTACACCAGATTGAATCGTAAAACAATAAAAAGTCAAGTGAAAATATTTTGAAATACAGAGAAGATCAACGACCCCTGGCAAACAAAAATATTCATGTACAAAACAGCGCGATAACTCATATTTTTTTTCAGCTCAGGTAAACTAAAATTGAGAGAATGAAAGAATCAAAAGTAGAACAGTCTATTTGAAATAAATGTCGGCCAAGTCCAGTACTTTATCTTTAAGAAAAGTACGTGAAAGCGTATCAACCCACCTTCTCATCAAGACACTCTACCAAGTCAGTGACATACCCACGTAACTCTTGGTAATATTTGAAGCGATGTACAAGCTGCGGTTCGCGCAATTCACATCCATCTAATTCCAACACAGCTTCGTTTCGCTCTTGTTCCAATTTATCTTGATCCCGGGTTTGGCGATGAAAAGCCTCGCGAATACTCTGCGACCTGAAAATTCAAACCAAATTCAATTGATTTGAAATGTCCATAAAATAAATCAAACCAAACTGTATTCTTTATATCATCATTGCGTTTGACTTGTTAGTTACCTTTCGCGGATATTTGTAACCGCCTCTTCTGGAATAACCGGTTGAATTTTTGTAGGATCAATTGGCTGAATGATAGGTGGAGGCGGAGGTGCTGGCATCATGACCATATCAATCGGCATAGATCCAACAATTTGATTCATTCCCATTGATGAATATGGATGTTGCATCATAGAGTCCTGTTGAGCTGCTGCGATCTATGAAACGTTTACAAATGTCAGCAAACAAGTTTAGTTGTCGAAATTGAACAAATTCCACAATTGATGAGTAAAACAGTAATGACAATCTAGTTTTTTTCTTCATCATTATTTTTTCAAAAATGTTACCTGTGCATTAGTTACCCCTTTTCTAATCTGTTGTGTCTCCCATTCCTCTTCTTCTATGCCATGTTCACTTTCATTACTAGAATCTAAAAGAAAATAATGATCAAGTTAGCAAAAGTAATACGAAATAATCAAAGTTACTTTGATCATTGATGCAAGGAATATATTATCGTTTGAATATCACATAAAAACTGACTTTCATCATGAACTTGCGAAGCTAAAAAGGCTTCTCTCCTTTTTTCTTTATCTCTTGCTTCCGTATTGACTGTCATGTCAATCCTATCTTGAGAATCATCATCGTCACTTCTGTCATGATCTTCTTCCCTTATTAATCTCGATTTTGATTTATCTTCACTGAAAAAAAAATAAAACTATTTAATTGGCTTCACATTTAATTATTAATTTTAAAAACCAAAACCAAAGTTTTGTTTATTACTTTTGTTCCTCGATAGGAATATAATCAGATCCCAATTCTCGAGCTTTCTGTCGTCGTTTTCTAGCTGCATGGATCATGGCTGCATCTGGTATCCTTCCACCTGTAAAATATATATATACATATAAATATATTATTTTTCAATTCAAA
Source organism: Trissolcus japonicus (assembly GCA_030522925.1). NCBI lineage: Eukaryota > Metazoa > Arthropoda > Insecta > Hymenoptera > Scelionidae > Trissolcus > Trissolcus japonicus. Next base: position 8,714 of record JAPYZS010002845.1, read on the forward strand.
ATGCTCCACAATAATTGCTGAAAAAAAAATCTTGAATAATAAAATTTGTATGTTGTATAATTGTCGTTTTTTGTTCCAACTACCATCTGAATCAACGTTCACAATAAATTTTAAACAAAACATACTTTCTAGCAATAGTTTCACACTATCAGCTCGATCTCTTTTCTTAAACGTATGCTGAGGTTCATCTCCATCTTCTTCTGAATCATAATCATCTTTCCCAGCTGCTAGAGCAGCGCGACCATTTAAGATTTGAGGACCTGCATTTTTAATTTTAACCTGTAAAAAATAAACAAATTAGTACAAAGATAAACAACAGTTTGACTCAACTTTAAAAATAATAAACATGATCATTGCTTACTATTAAATCGTCAGTTTTTATTTCCAAGTCATTTTCATGCCTAACAGGAACGTTAATGTAGTCTGCGTCTATCTGCATCTTCTCTTCGCCTTTCTTTTTCCTTCTCTCCTCGTCTAACATTTTCATTACTCTTTTGCTCCTTGAAGATTTTTTAACTTTAAATACTTCACCCTCGTCAGCTAGAAAAAAGGTCAAATTTATCTTGCGAACCAACAAATGAAAACAATGAGGGTAACTTTGTTTTGGATTGAAACGTTTTTTTATGTTTACCTTCTTCCAGCTCCTCGCCAAAGCTAAGAAGCGACGGCTTGTCTTTCTTCTTGCTTTTCGGTCTGACAGGTTGGATATCCTCGGTGTCCATTCTATTCTCGTTGTCCTCGTTGTCATCAGTAAAGTTCCGTAACCGAATGTTGCGCTTCTTCTTCGTAAAGAGCGACATTTTACTGCACAATTTGTAGAGCACCAAGTCCAAAACATACAAAATGAAACAATGCACCTTTTGATTTTTCCAAATTGTTGTCAGGTCAGTTTATATCACAGTTCCATGCACAAACGGGTTATACACCAAACACATTATTACTGCCACCATTCCACGAACTGCAACACTTCTCATGTTCAACTCTCGGTGCAACCGTCTGGCGGCCTATTATCGAAATCGTAGTTTACTTGCGACGTGTTTTTGTTGCTAGCAACGGCAATCATTTTCTTTGTCTTACCCACAGTGTGTGACAGAATACGCAATACATACTCCGTTCGTAGTTCGGTGCGACAAAAGGACAAAACTCGATAATGGAAACCCTGTGATCCTCTTTCTTTCTCTCTCTGGTTGGTACACCCAGCTCCACCTGCCGTCATCCTTGAACAATTACATGTTTCAATTCAATTTTTACTTTTAGTTTTGACTTACATTTTTATGTTGATCAATTAATTATAAATGCATTTGCGGTTTTCGTATTGAGAAATAGATGATAAATTATTAATACATTTTGGTCTCAATTTATGAGACCAAGTTTATTGAGACCAAATTTATTTATTTGGTCTCAATAAGGCTGGTGACAGGACTTCTGACAGGACACTGTCGGTTAAAACATTACCTATATAAAATAGGGAAAACAAACGACAACACATGTAGATGGTGTCA
>JAPYZS010002851.1:0-10623 GCA_030522925.1 Trissolcus japonicus
TTCCGTCTTTGATGAGCTGGCTTGACAATTGAGGTATTGATAATGGTTTAATAAAACTCCACTAGCTGGAATCCGTTTACCTGCTTCCACTATAAAAGGCGTGTAATACGCAACATGAGTTTCCGTTGAGAAAATCTTCGGGATCGCATGAGCAAGTTCTTGAAATGTCTTAGTTGTGATACTGAAGATAAAAGAGTGATGATATAAGAAATGTTTAATTATTGTACAAGCAGACAATATAAATTTTTATTAAAATACTCACCGTAATTTCAGGTTAGTTTTTTGATTTTCGGGTATATTTTTCACGTCAACATTTTGCTCGTTTTCAATAATGAGACGGCCTAACAGGCATCTCATCGACTTTGACAAGTAGTTATTTTCCTCGTAAAAATTGAAAACCCGCATTCCTTCCTTTAGATTTTAAATAGACCTGCAAACCCTAAAAATAGAAAATAATAAGTCAAACAAATGACGTTATAAACAAAAATGATTGAAAAATTTTCATTTTTAATATCATCACTAACTGCGCTTATATCGCGGATGTTTTCTTCTTTATTTGAAATGTCAGAATTTGGTGTTTCGTCTCGCACTTTTTCCTTCTTGGCCGGGATGACTTCAGCCTCCGCTTGGTCCTCAGATATAGTAGCAGCATTGGTATTCACTTCCGGTATTAAACTTAATTCATCGTCGCACTCATGTTCCTGATTTTCTCGATCCTGTACAACAATTCCATTAGCATATAATGTTACTTCTTCGATGAAACCATCCCAATCCTGCGATCCACCAGATTCATTATCAGCCTACGAAAAATTGTAAAAACAAGTTTTAAAATACATCATAAGCATGATGAGCATGAAAGTTTGAAACAATATATTTTTATATTTTTCAATACTAAACATACCTTTTCATTTATATCTTCCATGCTTAGAATCTATTTTAAGACTAATTAAAGTCTATGAAAAAGAAAAATGAATTTTTCAAACAAATTGTACAAAATAAATAATTCATGAACAAAAACATTTTATATAAAATTTGTTGACATTTTTTAGTTCAACCTCAGAACACAACAATTAGGTTAAAAAGACAGATGTAAACAAACCAGGGATGAGAAATCACACTTGCCGAATCACTACGAAGACACTTCCAAGCGAAGACTTTTTCTTCGTAATACCGATGAACACCTTTGCAATGATAAAATTTATCATAAAAATGCAAAGTAAACGGTGTTTCCTTCGAATCGTATGCAGAAGGTTAAAATGTCTATTAAGAACGAAGGAAGTCTGTGCAGAGGCACGATAGGCATTGTTCTAGTGTAAACAGCCAATCAGGTGGCAGCTTGGAAAATGGCGCGGAAAAACCAAGTAATTTTACTGAACTGTTCAGTAAAATCTAACACTTAGAAGTACAATTTGTGTCACACGCATATACTTCTATCAAAGAACTTATATTTTTACTAGATGTTCAGTAATTACTAGTTGCCGTTCATCAATTTTGTTTTACTTTTCATTGAAAAGTATATGAATTGTGCGTTTGTCCATTAGATAATGTACAGTTCAGTAATTTTCAAAACACCTCTCCGTGTATGAAAGGATCGTGTAGGGATAATTAGGACGTTTTGGAAGGTCATATACAGGTCGTCTTAATGTGACGTATAGGTGCTTGCATTACTTTCATTGATAACATTAATTATTTCATTCAATAATTTCTCTACAAATCAAAATAACTGAAAATATTAAACAGGTTAAAATCATAGCCCTTATCAAAATTCCGACCACCTGGCATTGTTTTAATGGGGTGTCTTCTCTGCCCCAGACCTTTTTTTCCAACATTACAAATAAAAAAATATCTATAATGAATACCAAATCAACGCGTCATATTATATTCTTAATTATCAAACTTCCAAAATTCCTACCCTTGATAATTTAATTTCAACGTAATGTCAATCTTGTAACTATTTTGAAAAAATTGAAACTAAAATTTCTAATGTCACAAAAATATACTCTTAGAACCCGTAAACACATTTCTCAGTAATTCGCCAAAGTTAGTTAGAGGGACCAGCATGATGAACCGCGTATTTTGTGAGAGGGACGTTTGAAATATATAAATAAAATATGAGTATGAAATAATGGAAATGTCAAGTCCACCCCAGTCTCCTCTAGTCATAAGTGAAGAATTAATACATTGAAAAAAGTGGTGCTGTATTACCTCCAAATTGTCGGTTTAGACTTGGGGAAATAGCACGTCCAACATTCTGGTGTAGATTTAGGTTCGACGAACACCAGTTTAGCGATTGCTAAGCACCAACAATTGGCGCTATGTAAGCCAACACTGTGGTGGTTATACAGCACCACTTTTTTCAGTATAGATAAAAACAAGAAAAATAAAACAAAGTATAATGTTCTTGAAAAATTGGTTCATCAGTAATTCTCTCATTATGTAATATTATTTTTTGAAGTTATGTGAATATTGAGTTTTTTCATAATAAAAAATAATAATTATTCGTTCTTATTCATTCTCTTATTTATTTATTTATTATTTACTGTTAGGAAGAAAAAAAACATGAAAAACCAACCGCAAGTGATACCAGATGAAATTGTAGAACAGGTACTGGAGAATGTTGAAGAAAATTATTCTGAAGAAAGAAATGAACAACCTGAGAGTAACCCTTCAATGGATATTTCTGTTGATGATAGGGATGATACTATGGTTATTGATAATTATTCCGAAAACGTATTACGTAAAATGGAAAGGAATTATGATGATTTTACAGAAGAAGAAATGGATTCTGATAACAGTAGACCTATCGGTCACAATCCTGAGCAAAATAATGAGTTAAGTGATGATTCATTGACAAACCAAGTTGATGCTGAATTGGACCCTGATAAAGGTGAATCAGTAGATCCAGATTTTCGCTGTATCGAGAAGAGTGGATATTTTTTCTCAGAATTGCATAGAAAATTTGACGAACACTCACCCATCGCTTGCTCATTAAGCGATTTAAAATGTGTTAAAGTACTGAGAAAAGGTATGAAGGTTCAGTATTTTATAAAATGTCAAATGTGCAATTTTCAAGACAGTATTTGTCTTGAAATACGGTCGGAGCCAGAAGACGATACAGCATATGACATTCTATACTCCTGCAGTGATCGTTACAATTACAGCCGGTATTGGTTATCGTCAGTTAGAAGAACTGTGTGCGTCTATGAACGTTAACTGTATGTCTGCTGAAACATACAGAAAATATAGAGAACAAGTTCTAGACATTGTCTCGAAAACTGCACTAGATAACATGCATCAAGCTGCTGAAGAAGAGAAAAGATTGGTTATTGAACGTGGCGACGTTATCAATGGGATGCCATTCATCACTCTCATAGCAAACGGTCAGTTGCCCAAACGATCATATGGGCACTCATACGATGCTCTTGCTGGAGTAGCTGTCATTGTAGGCTTCGCTACTGGCAAAGTTATTTTCGTAGGTATTCGTAACATCGTAGGTATTCGTAACAAGTACTGCTCTTATTGTGCATACTATGAACGAACCGTGTTATTAAGTCGGATGTTGACAAGGTGTAAACGTATAACATATTTTTGAAAATAAACTTTTATAAGGTGAAAATAATTTAAATTCTCGAGTGTCTCAATTCCAAGATCCATGAAGCCCTACAATTTGAAACTTACTTGTGTTACATTATCTGGCAAGCCACTACTCAACCATGTCAATTATGTATTCTTATAAAAATGAAAAATTATTTCATATTTTATTTTGTTTTATTTTCTGCTGTTACATAGTTTTAATTGTATTATTTGAAACTATGTAAAAAGTTATTACTTTTTCATGACAAAAATTAGATTACCCTAATAGGGTTGTGTTTTAACTGAACATTGTTATTGATGCAAAGCTGGGTTGTTAGTGGTAAAGGCGAAACAAAATAAATAAAAATTATGATGAGGAGAGGACAGAAAAGCCAACATTCACTGCAAAAACTAATGTTTTTCTTGCGTTTTTAAGATGTTTTAAAATAAAACGTTACGTGTTTATCTCCAAGTTTTTAAACATTGATGTTTTACATAAAAACGGTACTGTCTTAAAAAAAACGCAACTATGTTTTTATAAAAATGGTCGACATTTATGTAAACGTTAAAATGTTTTTTATATTATAAAACGTTGATTTGAAAACGTTTAAAATGTTTTTGGATAAAACGGTATTCAATTATTAAAACGTTTGACTGATAGAGTCAATGATTCAGTTGAGACAGTAACTAGAAATAAAACCATTCTTTTAAAACGTTTGTTGACGTTTTAAAATTGAAAAATCGTGCGCGTGCGCAAAGCAAATTTGGTCTCAAAACGGGCACAACCGCATAACCTTTTTGTATTTTCAAGTGCCCCAAGTGTTTTTAGAACTGAAGACGAGTTTGTTCGAGCTTATTTTACAATGGGCAAAATTATTTATTGCACTATTGAAAAAAGGTGCAAAAAAATCACTTTGGAGGAGAGTGACGTCTCGGATGTTAAAAATGTTCTGAACATTTTATTAAAGAGTTGTGAGAAAGACAAAGTGATGGAAAATATGTTCCGAGGAAATTCGCTCGTTCTCCAAATAATGGACAAAAACAAAAACAAACTTATCGACTTGGATGATGATCAAGAAATCGAGGATGGAAGTGATGTGTACGTTTTCCTTATCCCAGACCCCGGAACAGTTTTAACAATTATGGATGCAAACGACAACTTGGCATTTACCAATGCAATTGTTGACAACACAAAAAACGTATGGTGCAATGTTATAGCTTTGACTTTTATAATAATAGTCATGAATGACAAGGAATATATATTTTTGAATATTTTTTGTGGGGCTAGTTGAAAATAATGTTGTTGACAACACCGATGACGCTCATATGAGCGTACAAGAAGCAAGTGCACCCAAACGACCGAAAGTACTTCGCCCTCTTTCATATCCAGTCAAATTGCCGCCATTGACAAAAGAATTGAAACGGTACGTCGATGACAACGTCATGAAAGACAAGAAGAATCGTGTCAAATTCATAGAGTTTTGGTCAACTCATTTGCTCTCGATGACAAATGATCACCCTTCGCCATCGGATTATGACGCTTATGCGAAAAGCATCGTCGACGCGTATCCCTCTTTCAAAGGCGGTGTCTAATATCATGTACATAATATTTTGATCAAGTTTTGATTATTTTAAACTTCTTATTTAAATTAATCATCAATCGATTTTTGTTATTAATTTTTGTCAGATATATTTTGTATATTCTAATATTTCTGTGGTGAATTGCAATAACCGTTTAACGCACGTTATAAGAATTCCGTATATACTTAGCTTGTTATTGCGATTTACCACAGATTTGTTTTATTGTTTTTTGTTATTTTTTTTCAGGACCTGGTCAAATCATCAATGAGCACTTACATTCGGAACTACAGATATCGATCCAAAGTTAACGCAAATAGCGAAAAAAGCGAAGAAAAACAAAGTTCCGCTGGACCCAGTGGTACATCTGTGAGAAAAATGGCTCGACTTGTAAATGAAAAGTGAAAAACTTTAAGTTTACTTGAGAAATTGATTATAAAAAATAAAACATATACTTGAAGTTGAAAATTATACATTTTTTTCAGTTGTGGTGACGAAGATGCGGAAACTGCTATGAAGGAGTTGAAAAAGTGTAACGTAAATGAGGTCTCAAGAAACGTCCAGCGACTCTTACAGATTTCATTCTCAGTTAGACGCCCTATCATTTTACACAGCGTTTCAATTCATGCTATATTGGAAGAATTTCCTCAATTGAAAAATTTTGAACTGGTAAAATTAAAAATTTTTAATTTTAATGAAAAATGATTGTTTCATTATTTTACCTGAGTAATCAATTGAAACTTCATTATTTCATAGGTCATTCAAGAACTTTGCCTGATTAAAAAGGTGGAAGTTGATGCACTTTATGCTAGAATCGATGAGAGTTTGAGGGCTGCTAGTTTGGTGTTCGATGATGAGGCTGTTCGACATGGTGTTCGACACTGAGGAACAAAAAGCAGTTGTCTTAAAAAAAATCCATGAACGTGTTGTTTTAGCTCGATTCCGAAAAATCAATGAACCTTTAGTAACAATAGAACAGGTAAATACTTTCAAGACCTTCTACTGGTATTACTTTCCTACTACATTCGAATTTGAAAATGATACATCCAATGAGGATTCTTCTTCAGTTGCCCTGTTGATGGACGAATCGTGTTGAAACGTAATAAATTAATTGTCACCGGAAGGAGACTTGTTCTCGTTCATTTTTTATGGTTGTCTGTCGCTGTCCTTATTTATTTTTCTCTTATCAAAAAAATTTTTTACATTTGTACAATTAATTCCAAAAAAGTCATTTATTGGTTGCTCAAATAAAAAACTATCATTGTGATTTTTGTCACAATATATGAATATTTATTTATGTTATATTTACAGGCTAAAATATCAACGAAAGCTTTGTTAACCTCTGACAGTTCATCCCCTCGCGTCGTTTTTTACACTCTGGAACAAGGGATTGCAGTCGCCTACATCGTCGCTGGCCAAAATATTCGCATCCAGATTCCAGATCCAACAGTGGCTAGAGCTTTCACTTGCTTGACAGCTACTTACTATGCTTGGAACACACAGTACCCGAAAGCATACGAGGGAGCCCTAACTTATCTCGACCAAATTCTGTTTGACGAAAAAAAACATAAAATGAAAGCTGTTCATCAGTTCATAAGCGATGTTGAACAAAGTCAAGTTTCAGACAAGTAGGGATTCGCTTTCGAAATGTTCGTTTAGCTTTGTTTGAACTATTTATAAAAACTTGCATGGTTCCAAAGTTTAAATTTTCGAGAGATTCATAAAATTTGATTTAATAACTTTTAATGTAATAAAGAAAAATGTGTAACGCAAGAATGTATTAACCCGATTTTTGTTTTAATATTTGTATAGCTATATTTTAAAAATGCAGAGTCTAACCAAGAAATTAAGAATTGATATGATTTTTTTCATATAATTGAAAATGTTTAGACTGATGACTAGATTTAATGATGAGAAAAGTATGATTAAAAATAAGCACTGTAACTAGATCCGTAGATGTAATGATGAAAAAAGTCTGATTAAAAATGACCATTGGAACAGTTATTATGTAACTATAAGTAAGGTCGACTGTGATTGTTCTGCACTAAAGTTGCTAAAAAACAATAAAAATGTATTCGTTTCAAATGTCAAATTTGTTTCTGATTAATCTAAATAAACAAAATCATATTTTTAATAAAATTTTTATTTATAAGTAAAAAAATGGTTTAAAAATAAATACTTTGACACATGTTCATTGAAATACAAATGTAAATTTAAAATTCTGCTATTGCGACAGTTTCTTTTCTTTGAGTTAAAACAATTTCAATTTGATATTCTTTTGATTGTGTTTTATTGTTTCAAATTTACTTTGTTTTTAACAGTCACTACCATGTTCAACATTTCAGTTTTGCTTTCTTCTTTCTTATGTTTAAAAGTATTCTGTCCTTTCATGAAAAAGTAAAATGACATACAGTTGATTGTCGTGCTTATAAACGGGTAAATTGTGACGAAATTCCAATTCATTCAACTCAATAATTGCTATTGGATAATGAAGTTGTTCGATTAAAGAATAAGCGTTTTTTTCATAACAATATTCGACTGTTTGCATTCGATTGTAAATGAAATATTTTTCCTCTCTACAGATAAAAATTTGATCAATTTTCCCGAATACAGGGTGATAATCTTGGGGACTCTCTAAGAGAAATATTGTACCGTTTTGGAATGTTGTACCGTAGCTTTCAACTTTCGAAGATCGCAAAATTTGTAAGGTTTCAGGATTCTCAACATGGATTCTTCCTAGTAATAAGCCAGCATGCGGTGAATTCAACAAAGGGATGATTGAATCGGGTTCAACGTTATCACCCTGGTATAAAAATTTTTTGGTAGGCTCACCAGGAAACGTGGCTAATTGGAACACATTCGACTTTGATACCTAGAAGATAATGTCCATGGCAAGTTTTTGAAATTTCGAACGACAGGTATGAGCGATTTAAAAACTTGATGTATAGCTTCGAATCTAAGACACCATTGTTGGCGTGATGGCCCGAACAATCGAATGCACTCTGGAATATGAAGTAAAAGGTGGAACTTGTGAACTTCACAATCAGGATAAAGCAACCGGAATTGAATCAAGAAATCTTCAATCATGTTCTCCAAAATGTCAACACTGCTTACTGAAATCTCGTAACTAAGACAGAGATTCACAATTTGAAGTAAAAGAATGTGACAGTCTATGTGAGTTTCGACATTGGCATCATTTATCCAATCTGATAATAGAAAAGGCAAAGTGAAGGCCAATCCTAACATCTGAGACGCCGTTTCTTTCAACTGCTTGTTCCTGTCAAGGTGATCCATTTCAATCACTGCTGGTTTGTTACGATTAAAATAATCATAACTGAAATTTTCAAGACGCGAGTTAAAATCATCTAAATTCATGATATTTTCAGAAACTAAATGACGAAGAAAAGATCTGACTTCTACTTCTAACACTCCCTCGATTATTATGTGCATGGCGTCTTGTGGAATACACAATGTAACATCAAAATAAGGGATCTCAATCAAAGGGCTTGCCGTGTTGACACCGTGCATGCGCGACCAAAAATCCCGCAGACGTCTAGGAAGGTCTGGTGCCGTGATATCTTCTAGGAACTCTAGGTGATCTTCCAAGTTGCGAAGCCTCACATTGTCAAGATTGATAATCGTTCTCCATGTTCTGAGTCACCATACATAAACGACAAAAACGGTATGCGCTGACCGATTCTTTGAATCCACCTAATTTAGCTGCTGCAGGCGTATCACCGGTGCAAAACAATACGGAACCCTTGTAATTTTTCAGTTCACCATCCACGACGATGTTTATTCCGTCTCGTTGTAATGTCAACATGTCCTCTACAAAAGGTTGCAAAATTGGTAATGTCCCATGCTTCTTTAAATGTCTTGTGTGAACAACTCCATAGAGTTGAGTGATGAGATCTTGTGATCGGAGGCGCGGATCAATGTTGCCTAGAACCCAGTAGAACACACTTAGCTGATGCTTTGATGATTTTCCTGAAAACGGGTTAGTCGTACCAAAGTCGTCATAATAAAAAATTATACATAGACTGTTTTCGTTTTCTCGGAAAAAATCATTCTCCCTGTAGTAAGCGCCATCTAAAACAGTTCGGTACACGTCATCCTCAGAGGGAACTTGATTTTCAATTTGGGCTCTAATTTCACCATTGCTAAGTAGATTTTTTAAATTGTCTAAGAAAGGAACAATGTAGGCATAATCTTCAACTTCTACAATGTTCGGTACACCATTCTGTTCAATCCAAGTTAATAACCTTCCAACGGTTAATTTTTGCGGGAGAAGAAGGTTCATTTGGTCAGATAAAAATTTATCGAATAGATATTTCGACTTGAGAGAATCTAAAGCTTCTGTTGGACCATATTGATTGAGAAATAATTCATTTATCACGTGAAAAGGAACTGAGTTTGTGCCTGGATCAATATTTTCCCTCAACTTGTTCTGCAATGTGGAAAATTCAAATATATACAACAAACAATTTTTGTTATAATTATAAAAATTATATCTTAGACTTTACTACCATCAAACAAGCAGAATGCATCCGAAGTAAATCAACTACCCCTCTGATCAATTTGAGTAAGGCCTCGTTGGATGTTTTGCTCGATTCTCGAACATTTAATAAGAATTGTCCAACAAACCATTTTATTTGTTCCGGATTCATTTGAGCAGCAACGTTTTCTGTTCAATTGAAAAATAAAATTTAAATTTAATGTTAAATAAAAAAACATGAAAGAATAATAACGGTACACAAATTGAAAAAAAATGCTTTCATTCGATACATGAGTTATTCAGTTAAAGATAATGATTGAAAATGTTGTGTAATCAAGGTATGTTTACCTGCATTATTGAGTGCTAAAACATTTAAATTTTGCATTAAAACATTTTCTGCAAGTACATTTTGCACGATGTTTTGCACTGGTACCAGACCTGCTACATTTTCATCGACAGGATCTCCTTGGAGCTCGTTAGGTTCGTGAGGTATTCTGGCTGCATGATTTCTTATAACATGTTTTTTGAAAGATGACCATTTCTTGTATGTAGCACCACAGCCAAAACATTTCACTTGAAACTGAGGGTCATTTTTGTGACTCCTTATTAAATGAGCAACTAAATCATCATTGCCCCCAGCTTGAAAGTAACACATGCTACATCTTAACCTGTCCATTTTGCTACTTTGGAATCTCACTGTGTGTTTCTTTAAACTTATTTATTTTAGGCTAGGTTTCTTCATTTGCCACGTGATAATGCGCGTGTAACTGCAAAAATGTACAGAATACAATTATTTTTTTAATTGTTCCAAAACATATTAAATCTCGATTAAAATAATAAATGTATATTTGGAATTTGTTACATTTTTTCAAACACTATAAGGGGCCGTCCATAAATTACGTAACGCTCCATAGGGGGGGAGGGGGTCTGCTTGTGCGTGACGAAATGTGACATGGGGAGGGGGGGTCTAAATTCAA
>JAPYZS010002862.1:945-15032 GCA_030522925.1 Trissolcus japonicus
AATAAATGTTCGACAATATAGACTCCCACCTTTGTTAACCCAGTCAACATTGAATTTCTCAATGATTCCGCGGAGTGAACATTTTTCGAGCCCACGCATGACGTAATTATGATCCAAGCGTTGCCCAGGGACAACAAAATTTCCGCTGTGATAATTTCGTAGCGTTCACTAAGTAAGTAACATTATAGGAACCGCATGGATTCGTTGGAGGAATGATTGGAGAATTTTGGCATAAAGTCTGAGGAAGCTGTAAAGAGGATGATGGTATCCTTTGAGGAACCAAGTTGTACTTTAAGCGTAATGTTTAAGAACACTGCAAAGAAACATATCGTTGGTATGAAGGAACTGTGTTGCAGTTTGAGCGTAATTTTCAAGTAAACCAAGAGGAAACATATCGGAAAAATAAAGGAACTGTATCGATGTGTTTGTGTGATGTTTAAGTAAATTCATAGGTACGATATCGTAGTCACAGAGGAACCGTGCTGAAGTCACTGAGGGGCCTTTGTGATTTCAATCGGGAATAAATATAGAATCATTAGGAAGTAATTTCCAAGGATCTGGGGATTTTTGAGGATAACGATAAGCAAAAATATGATACTATTTTTTTAATTTTAACCCAGTAATAATTCATTCGTTAGAATTAATAACTAATTAGTTAATGAAATACTCTGTAATTTCTTTATTCACATACATTCATTATTTTACATACATGTAACCCACTTTTAAAATGTATACAATGAGGTGATTTATAAGAAATATAATTGTATTTACTTGTTTATATTTTCATTCACTACGTTCACATAAAAATCAGAAGATTGACGCAGACTGAGGATTTAAAAATTTGTGATGATAGCAGAATAGCGATTATTATTTTATCGGTAGTCATGTACAGTTGTTTCTACCTCATTAGCGTCAACATTATATTCTCACATCATATTTGGCGTATAAACGTACGCATTTGAATTCACGCGAAAATTATCTTACGAGTATCAGCGCAAGTTTCATTCTAATACACTAAATCCGAGTTGTGTCATAGTTTAATGATGATTTCATTAATTTGAATTCAAAATTATTATTTTGAATAAACTTAAAGTTAGCCATTTATTATATTAAAAAACGAATGTTTCATGTTCTTTGATCATAAATCAAAAAGTCCATCAATATTTGGCAGTGGAAAAACAAATATGAAACATAATTTTATTTTTATGTTATTTTCACAGTAAAAGTCAAATTAAATAAAAGTAGACACTCAAAAAATTCGAACATATACTAACGAAATTATAAAGATAACTTTCATAACTTAATATTTTACAATTATTTTTATAAGTTGCAGCAGAGAAATTCCGTTAAATATTAATGATCATTAAAGCATTTGATCTATTTATTTGGATGATGTAATATATAGAATATGCGACGTATTCACCAGGCTTCGGTATGCAAAATATTGTTTCATATAATTCTACGAAGAAACAATTTTTTTAAGATTACATTAAACATTTCATAAAATTGAATACTATTTTTTAATAACAGTTGCAAAATGAACACAGATTGATGGCCACAAATGGCTATGCGTCTTACAGCGTAAAGAGTTGCTTCAGCGTTGAGAAATGTTTAGGATTCGCGCTTTCGCCGACGTCTTCTGATCTTTTAGTAAAGTAAATTTTCTACTTGAATTGAACCAATCGTTGACCATGATTGGTACCTGCAATGATGCCTGCCAGGCATCATCGCATGTCAGTACAGCGCGCTTCCATAGTCCTTCCCTCTATGACCAAGTTCAAAGTGCTCATTATCCGTGTGTCATATTCCGACTTAATCTTGATCGTTACAGCCTGGTTGATCTGATTCAAGTAAATATAATAATTCTCGAAATCAGCATTGCTATTGTTTAACTAGAAAATGTTGCAATTTTTCTCGACCGTCATTCTAATGAAGATATCACCAGCTGAATGATACTATTTATGTCGCATGAATTCGCTGGTTATCTTCAGGTCTTCTATTTCCATGGGGGCAACTTCTTTCAATGTTGATTAAAAAAAGAATTACTGCAATCCGTACTCGGATAAGGACCTTAATGTGGGATACCGCTGTACGTCCTATCCACCTCTCATATAATTATTATAATGGACTGAAATGAGAAACATTTATTTGAATCTATAATTTTACGAATTTCAAGTTGTAGTTTGATTCAATTCCGGTTCTGATCCCGTACAAGTAATTTTAAAATATTTAAAAATATTCCCTCGCTTTATACTCGCAATTTTCTTACCATCTTCATGAAGTGCAGACTGAAGATTCAATAATCTCTTACTAGAACTCGACAATACAACCTTCTGTCTTATTAACGTACAATCGAAGTTGATCCCTCTTGTAAATCTTGTCAGTGCCTGTTCCATACCAGTTCCCATACAAGTAGCTTCGTTCAAATTTTTGCCAACCCACAGCACGATATTTGCACAGTTTGACAGTCTTTTAATATTTTGTTTAATGTCCACCCCAACTGACGCTGAAGAAATCCTCCGTCACAGGGTACACGGCACGGACGAACGTTAAATCTTTTCAGGTCATGAGTTCCAGATCGTGGGCAAGTTCAGAGAACCTTTTGGACTGGCACAGTTCGCCTCCCCAGATCCTTACCATGTTCATGTTAGCTGCTATATAGGATGTTCGAGGGGATCGAGTTCATTCCATTTATTTTGAAATTGTACATAAGCTGAGAACCGTGCCGCCAGAGTGAGAGTGAATCCTGTAAATTATTTCTTTGACATAGGAAAGAAACTAAAGCATTGTTTGGTTTCGGGTATTTGGTTTCATTTTGTGCAATCCTATCTTACGGATTTCCAGTTAAACTAAAGCATTTACGGGTCTGCTAAGTTATCCTCTGAGAAGATCACATTTACACGTTTTTCAACAAGTCGGTCCGTGTTAGCATAGGTGGTGCATCCAAATTCGTCATCAAGATTGTAGTCAACGGAGGAATCGAAGAAAGCAATTGTTTCTATAGTCGACGTCTTCTGAGAACTGATTTTTTGGAAAAAAAATGCCCATTTTTTCAGTCTGTTGTCCAGAAAATCTGCCCAACGAATTTATTGGCCAATGAATTAATTTGAAACTTGATGCAGACGATTACATTGTCTCTAAAAAAATAAATTGATTATTTTTGTCTTAAAAGTCTACAAAGATTATTATGATGAAAATTATTATGATAATTATTATGATAAAATCATCTTTCTTACTTACTCATATTTGTATTTAGATTATCTAGTCTTCAATCAGAAGTATTTTTTGAATTCTAATCTAGGAATCTGACTTCAAATGGGAGGACTTTACTTTTGTGATGAAATGTTATTAATTAAATATTCACGATGGTGTCTTTAGCTTTAGGTCTGGTTTAAAATTATTAAATAAGTTGAATTGGTTGGTCGATTAATGATTTTCATCCAGGATTAGATATAATTTTTTGGAATTACTAAGATCTGAAATTAAAATGAAAAATACATCATATTATATGGCTACAGATTGATGTGAAAAAATTTATAAAAAATATAAACTACATCCACATAATGTAAGTTAAAAAATATGAATTAATTGTTAATGTTGGTTGACGACAAGGAATGGAAGGGGCCGAATGACAACAATCCTTGTTGTAATAATTGTCGCAAACTATTTATTTATTCTTTTATAGTTTGAACGACGAACAAAAAGGCGCCTTTTTGTGTCGGACGATAGACCGAATTTTAATTGTCGGTCCTAGCAATGCTTGACCGTGTATATATTCATACAATTTAAGATTCAAATTGATTTGCAGTTCGGAGCACAAAAACTTTTCTTTTTATCTTTCGATTAATGACGAGAATGTTTTTGACCTTCGGTACCAACCTAATCATCTCTAATTAAGTTAGGCCTAATTAGAGGTGCCAACCGAATTTTGCTTTTCTAACAGACGAAATAAAAATTATTAAACTCAACATTAATAGATACAACAATGTTCACCTGCTGTCATTATGCAACATTGATACAAATGCAAAATCACTATACTTTGTTAGGTCTTTGTCATAAATAGGTATTTTCATCATTTTCCTCTTGATTTCTGTCGCGAGAATTACTTTTCCAGGATGTAGATTTTTCATATCAGCAACACAAATGCCTAATTTCATCGAGTCACAGAGTGATCGACAGTTTTTTAGTATCCTGATGTGAAAATGTACGTCTCCATTATTTTCGAAAATGTCTTCAATTTTTGCTACTTGATTAGTCTTGAAAATGCAAACGTCATCTTTACAACAAGTCCCAACTTTAAAGCCTTTAAACTGTACAGCAGCGATGTTCGATCTTGTACCATCATTTCTTTTTCGATGAAAAATAGGAAACGGCTAATTTGTTACTGGTTTAGGTGTCCTGATTGCATATTCCTCTACAATTCTATTGAATAATTGTTCCAAACAAGTATCATTTGGGAATATTTTATTTTTTATTTTTTGCATAGCATTTTCGAATGGAAATGCGCTGTAGCTGTCCAGCGGTCCGAATCGTAACGTATCTTTTGGCAAATGTAAAAGATTATGCACATTATAAGTCATGTTTTCTTTACCGTAAAACTTTCCATAATCAAATACGAATTGTTTTAACAAGCTTTCTGCGTATTTGTTATGACTAATGTACAAATTTTCGTCACACAGTATTCTTAAAGCGACTGTTAGTTTTAAGAAATGCTTTAATTTTTTTTAACTTAGGAATAGTTTCAAAACCACCATACCAGTATATAATAAAAATTGCCGCAGCTCTGTTGCCTTCCAGTAGTGGACATCTAATACACTTCTTGGCTTCCTCCCGAATTCTTCTGGAATGAAAGACTTTATTTTCAAGAGCATATTCGACAATCCATTGATGTCATTAGCCAATATGCGAATCGCTGAAAGCTCCTTGGTCCATAGTTTTAATAGCTTCTTCATGATGCCCAAGCAGGTACAATGCATATAGTCTATGGGAAACTTAGCGATCATATCCAGATTCAAGTTTACAAAAATGGTATTTCCAGTATGATGTTTCGAATCCCGTTTTTTTCTGAATTCCTCTTTCGCAGCGTAAACTCTTTCTCGCAAAACGTCATCCTTCCACGATACCATTTTCCTGCAAGCAGATTTATCAGAATATAATTTCATGAATCTTATGTTGTGAAGTATACATAGTAGATTGTTCTGGGTTCGTGTACCAATGCATATATAATTGTAAATTAAGGCATATTCAAATAATTTTGCAACAACATCATTTATTGTTTTTTGCAAAAGAATTACAAATTAGTACTCTCGACAATTAGTGGATAAATAATGGCAGTGATAAATTCATAAAGTGATGACTTTGACTCGTAGAATTGAGTTTCAATATATATTGGTTAAAATGAAAATTTGTACTTCATTCTTATAAGAAGGGTAGCATTTTTATTTGGACTGGTACACGGAAAAAATGTTGGTGCAGCAGACGTACCAAATAGTGCACTAAATATCGCACTACAATTTGATACGACTGCCGTACCAAAATGGTGCAGCAGACGCACTAACAGTGCGCGAGAAGTGGGAACGCACTAGTGTAACGGGAACTGATATACAATAATATACAATTTTTTCGATATTTTTATCAGTTTATCAAAAAATTCAAGAAAATTTGAAGTTACACAGCGACATAGACACTGTCTTAATAAAATATTTCCAAAACAATTTTTGGGAATAATTTATAAATGGATGAATAACGATGAATAGGTTAAATAATAATTCAAATAGCTGTTCAGGTATTTCTTTCGAATCCATACAAAATCTAGTAAAAGTTTTGTACCTTTCATTTTGCATTTGCTGCATCTATTATGTCCATTAAAATATTTGATGTTTTTGACATAAGCCAAAGCTGGTGCATCACACACAACTGCTCAAACTTTTAAATTAACATTCGATGTGTTGATAGAAATGCCTTCTTCCTCCAGATGTTTTAAATCGTCCACAAGTCTACGTAAAAATTTGTTAACATCTTTCGATTTCCCATTACCGTAAAAGACTCCTATCAAAAATGGTTCGGATCTGACAGAATAAGTCACCATTCCTTGAATCGTGCAGAAACTTTTGGACGGGCTTTTGGATATAGGAAGTCCATCGATGTGTAAATCAATCTCTAGATGTTCTAAAGTGATTTCATTATCTTTAAAAAATGATTCAATAGCGTATGTAATCCCAAAATGAGCGTATTTGCCATTATCATGAATATCGATGAAATTAAATGAATGTTTTGGTGTCTTCAATTATGTTCTGGAATTCTTCGGCAAATCTTTCTCATGACCATTCGTTCGCAAAACAATCAGTAGGGCGCTTAATGTTATCATCGATATATTGAACGCAATTTCCAACGAAGCTAAGGCCTTCGTCAAAGAACTCTGCAAAAAATTCGGAAATGTAATGGTTACTTGTCAAGTAGAATTTTTCTCATTTTCACTCAATTTATAAAAAGTATTACAAGAACTCTGAAGACCATTAATTTTTTATAGGCAGAAAATATTCACACACCTACAAACCCTTAAATAAACAAACAAAGAAATTACCAAATAGAAAATAATTTTAAAAATCAAAAAATAAGAAAACAGCAATAATACAAACAAAAAAATAAACGTACAGAAATTAATCAAAAAGATATAAACAAATATAAATAGACAAGTAAAAAACCAATCTTAATTAATGTCTTTATTTATTCGTTTTTGTTCCTGTTTGTTTATTTATATGTTTGTTCATTTATTTGTTCGATCATTTTATTTTTGTTAATTTATTAGTTTGTTTGATTTCTGTTTTTTTATTTATTCATCTGTTTATTTGATTTTTGATTGTTAATTTAATAAACTAAAAAACAGCAAATGAATCAACAAATGAATAAATATACATAAATTACATGACAAAAGGATGACGCGACTGAGTAGCATGCAGAGCCAAACTCAACAACTTGTGAGTGTCAAGATACGACTCAGTCACATCGCGATTTGTTTGACTTGCGCGAACGACAGCGGTCGTTCGGATGTTCATCAGCATTCCGCAAGACACGACTGAGTACACTCGCAACAATGATAAGTTGCGTTTATCCCTCAGAATAATTTAATTACAGGAACCTCTTTGTAAAGTTATGATTTTTTTGGGACAAACTTTTTCATAGTAATTAATTTATAAATAATTACAAAGTATTTTTAGTCATTTTAAAACTGAGAACATGCGCAACATTGATCAAATATTTGATTTGAACATACAATCCCCACAAAAATTAAAGCGTTACTGAAGCATTAAAATTCATTGAAAAGTGACTCTTTACTTGTTATTCGCTGTATATTTGCTGTTACATCAAATTTGTTGTACTGATTTGCCTTTTATTATGAATGAATATTTTTTAAACAATAATACAATATGTTCAAATTAAATTGTTAACAATGTTTGGAATGTTTTTAATTTTACAATGACTGAAAACACATTGAAATTACTTATTGTTCCTGTTCTTATTACTTATTGATATCGCTTCTCAAAAAAATTATTCAATTTTGTATTTCTAGTTACGTTTTTTAAATCAAGATATCGCGTGGTATATACGCAACTGATAAGTTTTGCGGGTATTATTATTTAAATTGTTTTTTAAAATTACCTTTGAATCCTCCTGTTCTTCTTTGAATGTTCTTGCACTATAAAACAAAGTATGCTTGAATTCATCGGCAGATGTCATGAAAGCGTTGGTCGCTTCTTCATCACTTGATATAAGTTCAAATATTTCTTCATTATTAGAATCAGTGAAACCATTTTCTTCATACAAATCCATCAAAAAATCTTAAGCATCTTCAAAGTTGTTATCACCAAAAGATAAAGGATTACACTCTGAACAAAAACATTCCAAATGGCGGTCATTTTTAGAAATGTTCATTTCATTCTGGAGCTCTTCATTTTCAACAACTGGCTTTTCAATTCCTGCCACTGATTCTTTTTGTTCGTTTGATAGGAAGTTTGATGTTTCTTTGACATTCGTCCCTTCGTCACCTGAATTGCTAGATTTATCTGAGTCAACATAGCGTTTTAAAAATTTTTCAGTCTCTAATTTGACGTAGTGCCTCTTTCGTCTATTAGTTAAAAGATGAAAATCCTTAGGCATCTTAGCAGTTAATTATCTGTAACGTGTAATAAATTGTATTGGTATCTATGTTTCATTTAATGAAAAAAATTGCTAAAAAGCAACTCTTCTATCATTTTTTTTGAGTTGAAAATATTTTATTAAAGTACATCAACGGCAGTCAATATTAAAAATTAATCAAAATTTTCAAATTCAATTGACCAACTCCACACAAGCTTCATCCTTATTCGCTTAAATAACAATTATTCTCGTAACTTTTGCCCATGCTGTTTTTGTAAAATTGTGACTGTGCTCTTATTTTTGTATTATTTATTAAACAAAAACGTCATATTTTATTTCCTGTAAGATAAATTTCAATAACAATAATTTCAGAAACTACTTAATCTTATCAAAAAATGGAAATTCATTTTTTCTGTACTACATGCTCTTTTGAGTTCATTGTATATCATCAGTTAGAAATGACAATATGGAAATTGATATATAGATACAAGCAAATATTCAATATTCCTATTGTATTCCAAAATTTCTTGCGAACCTATGAATCAGCTTGGTTGAGCTTCATATATAAATATATTGTATATGAATGAATATTTAGAATAAAAAAACAAATATTTACAAGATTTGTTTCACGCTTACTGAAGAAAATGTACTTCTCAAATTGACAATATGAACAAAATTTTGAATTGTAATTATTATTTTTTCCCAATTATTGAATCGTTTCAATTTACCTTGTAATCTAAACACCAATTTAAAAACCGAACATATTCGAGTAAATTGACAAAGACACTTAGTTTACTCCATCGATTTTTTTAATTTCATAATATTCGAATGCAACATAAACAGTTTCCAAAAAACTGCCACAGCAAAGTGTTTTTTTCGCTGGAAAATATGAATAAGTGGAAAATTAATATTTTTTATTCAATAAATATATGCCATTTAGTATTTCTTCAAAATGTTCCTAAAAAATTTGAAATATATTTACCCTCTATCACCAAAAGTCACATAACTAACAAAACGCAAATTCACTTCACAAGAGTATTTATTTCGATAAAAACTTTTTATGTGCACAGAAGCGTCGTTCAATCTTTTTTTGAATGCGCTGATTGAAAATTTGTTTTACTTAATGAAAGCACAATTATTTATACACTTTTCAATTTCAATTCCAAAACTTTGCTCTGGAGAACAATTTACCCCTCAGTCGTCTTTATAAAATTATGGCAATTTCTGGAACCTTCCAATAATCAAAACACCTGTCCACGCAACGAACACGACACAGTATTTTTTTTCGTATATAGCGAAAACATCGTTTCTCGCCTTGTTGCCAAATTCACACTTGTTAGTTTCCCAAGGTTAGTGTGCGAACAATAGTGTGCATCATTACACGACAGAGAAAAAGACAACTGTTTGGAATTTTACCTGTACGCATCAACGGAACGAGGAAGGACGGAATTTGTGAGTATATTATTTATCTGCAAATTAAAATGACGTCATTAATGTTGAACATAAATAATCAAATACACTT
This sequence comes from Trissolcus japonicus, assembly GCA_030522925.1. Taxonomy (NCBI): domain Eukaryota; kingdom Metazoa; phylum Arthropoda; class Insecta; order Hymenoptera; family Scelionidae; genus Trissolcus; species Trissolcus japonicus. Next base: position 10,604 of record JAPYZS010002862.1, read on the forward strand.
CAGATGAATGTGTGTTATTGTTCACAAAGTCTGTTTAGAAAAGTATTTTTTATGTAATATTATTTAATTTATTTCAATGTTTAAAAATACCGTTGTTATAGATGTTTTCAATTTACATTTGTTAACACAGTAATGTGTGACTTTGAAAAAATTACAAAAACTGTTTTTTTTTTTTTTAAATGAGTCAAGTTCAAAGGGCCATATAACAATTTGTTATAAAATAAAGAATATCGGACGATTGAACTATCAAATAATTGTATGGTATGTTTTCTTTAACGAAAACTATTTTGTTTGAAGAAAACAATTATTGTGTGGCCTTCTGACCTTGACTGATCGTTGGTCATCATATTATGGTTATTTACAAATTTTCCGATTTTTGCCCAATTTCAGTTTTGGCGAATATGAATTCGAATAAATATGCAGTGGTGCAATTCAAAGACAGGGTGTTTTCAAGTACCTACTACTTAGAAATGAAATTTGAAACAGATAAAATATCACGTAAAGCATGTCAAAATCTTAAGATGGGAACGAATCTATTCACATAAATCACATGACGAAATATTATCAGCATTACTTTCTTCTATTATTTCACTTTTTTCTGAGTTTCAACATTAATTTTTGATTTTCATATTATATCAATTTGTTTTCTGATAAGACTTTTTTAATAGAAGAATGGAAAGTTAATTTTTAAAAACAATACGCAAATAAATTCCGAACGGTCACGCGGAATACAAATGATTAGTATTAAATAACACTATTTTTAAGCATATTTGACTATCAGATTAGTAAATTTGAGTTTCAATACCAAAGCATTCAAAATATTGATAAATGTTTTAATTTTATTTCAATTTTGTGTAAATCCAAGCTGACTAATTTTACAATCTAAACCTTTCTTTTTTTTCAGATACATTAGAAATAGCAAGAAAGACAGCAGTTGACTCTGATTATGTTCCAACTGACGAGGATAAATATGTCAAGACGAAAAGAGTATCCAAAAAGCCTCAAGGTTACAGCAATTTCGAATGCAAGAGTCCTCGCAAAAAAACGATGGCTAAACAATCGGACAGAAGCGCTCCAAAACGGTCTACAGTTTCTGCAGAGACTAGCTCTGAAAGCGAGCTAGAAGATATAACAGAGGATCCCATACCACCATTTCTGAATTGAATCAATCAACATAATTCTGTGTCAGAAGGTGGGAAATGATAGTACATTGTATTCATTAGCTGGCAATTCTTAAGTTAAAAGTATAAATAATAGAAAATCAGTTTCATTATTTGGGCTGGCGGTTGAGAACGTTGTTCAACGATTGCAAATAGTTGAAAAGGAGAAAAAACAAGAACTTTTCACGGATGCAGTGGATGAAGTGTTACCACTGAAAAATAAGGACGACTTGTTATCAATGTTTCATTTTCTCACAGGAATGACACTTCCATTTGATTTCTCTGATATATTTACAACACCGACTTCAAGTTCGGATGTCATTTAAGATTAATAAGACGTAGCAATGGAACAGTGCCATATGGTGGCAGGCTATTCGGCGCAGCGTCAAACACTAGTTTATGCAGTTTTCAAGATTGTAGTCTCAAAATTGAATAATGAACAAATGCAATATGAGTTTGTTTCTTTAGTTGTCGCTCTGGGTCTCTCGAACTTTGTGAAGATTGATGGTGTAAATTGCCTGATTCTTGTGCTCCTTCTTGATTTGAACGTACTTGCTTGGAGGACACAGTACGGGCAACCAAACTACGGGAGCTTGCTGCACTGAAACGGCTCGTGCTTGCGCATGTCCTGCAAATTGTTGTAGCTCTTGACATTTGAAGCAGTCATAGCACGCTCGAAGTATCACTTGGACAGCTCGCGCGTGCGCGGTCAGTTGCTTAAGCTCTTCTCGTACGAAGGTGGCGCCGCCTGGTGTTCGAAACTGACAAGAGAGTCTTCTGGGAAAACCGGCAAGTTCGATGTTAGATCATGAATACTGGGTCCCGCTTTACTACTGTCTTCTTTCCCATCATTGATGTCATTCATGCATCGTCTAGCGTAGTCTAGCACATTTTCTTCCGGATCGTCGAAATACTCCGACTTTAGCTGTCTTATTTTTACGGTAGGCTCAAGTTCTTCTATTGGCAATTGTAGCAGTTTTTCGGCGGATTCTGCACGGACTTGTCAAGCAAATCCGAGAGGGGGCAGTTTATTTCGCGTTCTCGATGGTCGCGATACCATGCATAGGCACACTCTTTTGATTGATATCGTTGAAGTTAACACCTCATGGTTTTCCATTGAGTTGTCATCAAGCTTCTTCTCCTGATTCGGTTTTTTTCCTAGTTTTTGGATTTCGAGGGTCTTTCCTGTAAACCATTAACGAAATCCAATTAAGTAGCTTGAAATGTCAAGAAAAATGTTATCTTGTAATGATATCTTTTTTGAATTTTAATGTTTTACTTATTATATATTTTTGCAAAATTGCTCAATTTTGATGAAAGTCTTTAGATTTGTAGACTGGCCAAGTCTTTAGGTAAATTATTGACAGAAGTTTACGCGACATTGCTGTTCTTTTCTATTGTAACACCAGCATACACGTGTGGATTTTCTAACGACGGTGCCAACGATTGAATGCGACCTTTCAGTTGCCTAACGTCCGACCTCGGACCGCCTCTGATTTGTGACAGGCCCTTCATATACAGGGACTCCGTGGCTTTAAAGAGCGCTGCCAGTTGATCTTCAGAGATGTTCACCTCTCCTCTGTACATATATAGTACCATTCTCAATGGTGCCGGACTCATAATAACGTATCGAAGATTAGAATCAGGGTGGTCTGATGGTTATTCTACACTCGGCACAACAATAAGCGGGAACCCCTAAAAAATGAAATTTTTCAAACCTCCATAACTTTGATGATTCTCATCGAAAATAGCTTTTGATTTTTTTGTTTGAAAGGGCATGATTTGATCTTCAAGATTATCATGTTGAATTCGATTTTTACCCCACGGAAAATGACGCTGTTTTCAAGTAAAGCTACTAAACGAAAAAAGCATTCTCTTCAAATGAAGATAGCGTTTTTTCAGCCCCCAGTAAACCGGTACACCCTGGATTGTGCTGATGCAGGCGGTACCCCTACCCGTATTTTTACCTTCACCGAGTAACGAAAAAAATGTTGAAAAAATTTTTGTTGAAACATTTGGATAGCCTTTTTTTTATGTTCAAATTAAGCGATAAAATTGTTTTTCACCAATGGACGAAACGGACTTATTGTCAAAAAATTAAAAAAGTACCGTTTTTTTTAAATCCTCATAACTCGAACAAATTCTATCGTTTTTTAACTTTTTTTTTCAAAATGATCGTCAGAATTTAAATTTTTATTTTCCAAAAAAAAAGACATGTTCTGGGGGCTGAATAAACGTTATCTTCATTTGAAGAGAATGATTTTTTCGTTTAGTAGCTTTACTTGAAAACAGCGCCATTTTCCGTGGGGTAAAAATCAAATTCAACATGATAATCTTGAAGATCAAATCATGCCTTTTCAAAAAAAAAAAAATAAAGCTATTGCCGATGAGAATTGTCAAAATTATGGAGGTTCGAAAATTTCCATTTTTTAGGAGTGCCCGCTAATTGTTGTGCCGAGTATATCTCAGACAAAAGTACTGGTCGTCCTCCATGTTTGCGGATCCTCTTAATCTTATCCCTGCATAATCTTCTCAATATCACAACAGGACGAACATTTTGAAAAGTCATAAAAGCAACTAAAAATAATATAATCTAAAAGATTTTTTGTAATAGATTGATTTGATTATTTTTTAATTGTGAAAATCACTTGAAAAATGTTATAAATTTATATTATGTCAAAAACATATTTCATGAATATACTGTTATTTTGTATATTAAATTTTTAAAAATTGTATGTCATTTTAACAAACTTGAAAACTTTTATTTCATTACGATAATATATTAAAATTGATTTGTTTCAGAAATTGTGGATTAAAAAAAAAGGTGGCAGTAGTAGTAAAGACCACACTGTTAGGGTATTAAATGCAGTATTTGCAGTGGAATTTGCTGCTACGTGCACTTAATGTGGAAGAAACAAAAACATGAAGGTAGAAGGATTGGAAAGCATAAAACATATTATCAGTAAGTAAAAAATTGGAAAAAAAATTTCATTTAAATTCTTCGCATCATTTCATGGGGATTATATTACTTTATGATTAATTTTTTTCAGAGGTCCTGAATATGAAATATGATAACGAAACCGAAGCATCAATTGAAAAATATATGAAGTCTTGGTTTGATCATGCTAAGGATAGATCGTTAAAAAAGATAGATCGTTCAAAATGTAATAGTGTTAGAATTTTTACCAATGTTTCTACAATTTAATTTAATAATATAACTTTAAAATAACAATTTTTATAAATGTATTATAAGTTTTATTATCCCGTTG
>JAPYZS010002863.1:0-15791 GCA_030522925.1 Trissolcus japonicus
AAAATTGCAAATAAAAAAATATCAAAATAGAAGAACCTTTCGACGTTGCCAAATATTTTTTAAAATTAAAAAATTGGGTGAAATTTTTACCGAACAGTTTGATAATTTATATCAAATTGTCATTTTATCATTGCTTTATAAAGTTTGGTAAAAATTCCCAAAAATTGGAGAATTATTATTACAAGTTTTCTTGTCGTGAAGAAATTGCTTTACATAAAAGTTGCTTTTTTGAAAAATGTAAAACCACCAAATAGATCAAGTCACGAAGATCCATTTAATCAACACATTCAAAGGCGATTAAGTAAGCACCCGATGAAAATAATTAATGAGACTAATGGAATCAAAACTTTTGCAGGGCTTTATCCACCTGAGAGTGTGGTTCCCGGCGTTTCCTGGTGTAGTCATGCTGGCTGATCAAGAGTTAATATTGATGTGCCGTCCGCCAGAACCGACGTTGCTGCGGCACAAAGCTGCTGGTTTCGCGGGGACATTGTAAGCTTGCACATTAAAATTACAACAGCCTCACCGTTCGCCGCGCTGAATTCATTCGAGATCGTCGAGCGCGATAATATATAAATAGTTTCGATCTTGTTCCGCCGAATAAATGCAACAGATGGCCTGCTTGATCTAAGCGGATCGCAAAAATATCATCGGCAAATTCTTATTCGACCGAGAACTATCGCGCGATTATCAGTACGCGAGTTCCCCCCGCCTTGTATTATTTCAACGCGTTACATAACAGTGATTACAATCCGCGAGGCATCAAACCCATTTTGATCTCGGCGCATAATTAAATTCATTATTATAATTGTGCTCGTCAAAGAAATCGAAACCTTTCCGAGTGGAAGATTTTTTGAAGATAATAGCCTCCAGATAGTCTTGCACGTAACGGTGATATGAACATATGTTATTCCTGGCGCTTATCTCGATTTTTCATATGCATTTGCAGACCGAAATCAAAGTGTAACGCGAAACAAAAATGCCTACCATTTTAAAATCATTTTATTTCTTCAATATCTTTTTCTGTTCTTCTTATTTTTAATACAAATAATTTTATTTGATCTTTTCATTCCAAGTTTGTTCTCGGATCAATTATTTATTAGAGTAATGAAGAAAAAAAGTTATTTTGTTCGGTCAAGAACGTCAATTAGGGGCGATTTTTGCGCGTCAAATTTCACTCGTAGCGGAAACGAAGGAGTAAAACAAAGTGCACATTATAATGCACGATGGTAATTGCAGTCCACACGGAGCACGAGTGTCCGGCGTCGTGGAAGAAACGCCGGGACGTCTGGAGTACGAAGTGGCGTTGTATCGCGAAGCCATCGGCAACACGTCAGACACATCAATGGGATCCCAAACGGTCGATCAGGCGGTGCCAATCGGAACGAAATTGCAACTGCGAGCGCGCATCAGCCCGGAGAGCGCTTGGGGCTACATCAAGCTGCTCGAAGTCACCGTGAGCCCCGACCCAGATCAACCCCATGCACCAGGAAGTGTGGTCCTGGTCAAGGATGGCTGCAGGAATCGCGATTTCGCGTCCATCATTCCTCATCAGCCGGCCCGCTACAGGGACAGAAAGAATGAAGTTTTCTTGGACTTCGAGGCATTTCTCTTGAGCTCCATGAGAGAAAGGTCGACGCTTTGGATTCATTCTCAAATCAAGGCCTGCATGGAACCGCAGGACTGTCAACCGGTATTTCATTTTTTTATATTCAAATCAACTTTATCCCATCACTATTATTTCAATTTTTCAAGTGACAAGAAAATGATAATTGAATGTCTAATTTCAAAACCGACCCAAATAAAAATTCATTTAGTATATAGGGTGAGAAGACAAAAATTGTCTTAAAATGATCTCACAAGACACTAATATGACAGAGAAAAAACGTCAAATGAGAGTATAAGGTCAGATTGGTGGATGGAAAAATTATATATAGTTTTTTTAAGTTCCTTAAAAAAAAAGATCAACAATAAGAAATGCCGGGAAACAACGCGACGAAATGGTGACTGTTACATTTAATCATAACGGTATTGTGTCCGTTCAGTGGCAATGAGCTTATTTAACATAGCCGGGGCGTAGAACGTGTACTTTAACTAACATTTTTTTACACTCGGCTAACATGAACGCAGCTGTGGAAATAACACGGTTTGTTCAAACACCAAACCTCACGGGCAAGGAAGGCTCTCTTTTTCATTATCCCGAACAATTAGAATCGCTAAAATTGCGTGACAACGCAGCGGCAAAGTGGTTATTAATATTTCATACCGTTCGTTTTCTTTTTCAATACTCGAAGCGACCGGGATGCGTATCTCTCTCTCTCTCTCTTTTTTTCCAGTTTTAATTTCAACTGTTAATTGCAGGACTTTTGTCTGGACTTGTTCGAGCCATCTGGACACGGCAAACGGAGGAAGAGAAAAATCGCCGACAATAATGAAATTGACGCGTACTCTCCAAGGACAGGTCGTTTGCTCCACAGGTACAATGACTCGACGCCCTTCACCAAGTTCAAGGAAAATATCGAGTACACTGTCATAATGCCCGAAGGTACGTGCCCCATTGTTCCGGCTAAAAATACAAACCGCAGGTGAAACGTGAATGCGCTTATGATTTCGATCTCATAATCTAAACTCCGCGCGTTCAATGGAAAGCCCTTGGAATAAATTTGCCTGGAAGATTAAAAGAAGAAGAAAAAAGAAGGCCGCACTTTTGATGATTATCATTCGATTGGCGAGTTTTTACTCTCAAAACTCTGGCCCTGACAATTTTTTCATTTTATCTTCGTTCCTTCATCTTTCTTTTCCTTCGAGCTTGAAAGGACAGCCCCAAATCAGCTAATCGGAAGCGGGCTTACAATTTTTGCCGGCGATCTCCCGGCGTAATCTTAATCATCGATCTTATTAAAATTGCAAGACAAAAACTGCCTCGTTAATTTGATTTGAATGCAAAACAGTAATTCGATGCGATAAAGCATCCATTCGATTAATTCAATTAGGCTTAACTTGAGAATCCAAGCAGGGGCTTATCAGTTTAAACTAAATAACTCCCGGGGGATTAAATAAATGAACATTTTTTTTCAGATCTGTATGATAAAGTGTCAGCCGGCATCGAGGGAAGCTGCGGCAGTTTCCTCTACGTGGCAACGGCTTTAGGAGCTCTTCTGGTGCTATCCGCATTCATGATGTGCTATTTAGCCTCCCGACTGCATCACTTTTCAAGTACCGTTCCCCACAACAAAATCATCGACGACCTAATCAGAGAGCGCGCGCGGAAGTACTGCGAAAGCACGACCGGCTACACCGGACGCTCCACGATGCAATGAAACTTTAACGCCCACCCAACTTTATTACATACAAATCGTCTTTTCCATTTAGAAAATCGCATTTGTACGAGAGCTGCGAACCCACTTCCTGACCAATGAAGAACCACATTCAGAAAATTAGATCCGCCTTTTGTAGATCTTCAAACATTACGTTTAATTTGAAAAACAGCATTTTTGGAACCCAAATTTGTACCAAAAAGAATTTTTTTTTTTTCTTAACATTTTGTTTTTTGGGGTTTCACATTTTTGTAGATAAAAAATTCTCTTCTTTCGAAGATGTACATTTCATTTGATGTAGCGCTTTCATTGGTTCGGACGTCTTGTAAGCAATGAATTATAGGAATGGGTAATCGATATAGGACTGAGCGTATCGATTAATTTATTTATACTCGGTTAATAATGATTATTATCCACTTTCTATAGCAAATTGACTAACCGATAATGATGATTATTAACTTTGAACCGATCAATTTCTGCATTCACGGCATTCGAATTTGATGATACAAATCACACCACTTAGCATGCTCCCGTGACATGACAGAAATTGATGACAGACGTCCTACGTCGAATTAAGACTGGATTTTGGTAGTTTCTAATTCAATTATTGTGTAGTAACTTAAGTTAATGATTTTTTTTCTTATTTTTTTAAGACGCACTTAATAATACTGACTGATGAAAAATTCAGCAATGTTCCGTCCGTCGATGGAACTAACGAGGCTTGAATGAACTATGGATCTAGTTTGTTCGTTGTAGTTAATCGAGCCGATTGCGTGCAATGATAATACAAATTTCGCGCATTTCACTTGGCGACTTGGTCGATAAATATTAGGTCTAAGCGAGATCGCGACTCGATTTTGCGATTCACAGCGAAACGAAAGAGTCATCCCGATGACTTGTCCCATCTGGCATCCTCAAATCGATAAAATATGTTTTGTAAAATGGTACAAGTGAATAAACGTTATTTTTTACAAAGTACACAAAGGTTTAGTTAAGATAAAAATGCAATAACATAAAAAACAATGTAAGATACTTAATATATTCTTATTTAGACAACGAAAAGTAACAAAATACATTGCGATGATTGATTTTGAATAATATGCATTTGCGCTAAAAATTTCTCATGTAGAAACTCGGTGCGAAGCAGCGGCGTAACGCTTTGACTTTGAATCAAGAAAAACGAAAAAATCGGTAATCATAATTGTTGTCAGACTTAGCGACCCGTTAAAATTTTGTCAATTCACAATTTCGTCCTTAAAATGGCTCGAATTTTATTATCTAGACATTCTATTGGTTACATAAATTATGTGGCGTATTTACAGACATTACGTACACAAAAAACATATCAGTCGAGCCGACGTTAGATTCAATATACATTATCTCTCTTTACATAAATATCCAATTTTAACGTCATACAAACAATTAAAAATATTTATTAAACAATATATTGTACAAAGATGACTTGATTTTGTTGCCCCGCTTTGATTCCGAAAAAAAAATTTGGCGCTATTATTTCAATCACTATCTGCCATAAATTATTACAACATTAACGCGTCTCGCTTGGTTACAAGGCACAAAACATATTGTGCTGCCACATATCGTATCCGCGGATGTGATTTTGAGATCCGGTGAGAAGGCAATTGATATGCATATTGCGCACCCATTTGTAAACAATAAGCAAATCCTTACAGTTCGTATGGTCTTATAAAAAAAATTGTATACAAAATAAATCAAAATAAAAATCAATGAGATTAAGAAAATATAAATAACAAAAATAATTAGCCGGTGTATAATTTAAAAAATAATAAAATATACATGTATACAAGGCAAAAAAATACAAAAGGTATAGATCGAGTACAGTCGTTTAAAAAAATACAAGACAATGCACGGGCTGTTTGCTGAACAAATCGTTAATAAATAGGTTTTCTGCTTTTCGTTTTCTCTTGATTGGCAATGTGTGTTTTTTTTACATTCTGTGCTTTATATACAGGTGGCGCAGTAGCACGAGAAAACTTATTTGGCTTTCTCACACCTCGACTTCATGAAGGCTTCGTAAGCGGCTATCTCTTTTTTCTCCTTCTTTATATTTCTATTCTCGTAAGCCAACCTGCAATTAAATGTTGTGTGAACAAAGTTCTTGCTGTTAAGCACAACAAATTGTTGGCACTTAGGATTAATGAATGACTTGAGCGTGATATTCACAAAAAATAGGATGAATGAGGAATAAATAATTAACGTACAGACAAAAAAATAAAAGGCGTGCAAACGTACGATAAAAATGTTTGCTTTATGAAAGCCTAAAGCTACAAAGTGACTAGAAACAATTTTTGTTTTGGTTAATCGAATAATAAATGACTTACGAAGTGACACAGGAACTTTTGAATGAAAACAATTGAATCACAATTAACAAGGCATGAAACAATGCGCTTGATATCTACGAGATTTCGTTGTGCTGATTATTTTACGTTGTCGCAATGCATGCAAAGCGCCAACACAACGATTGTCAAAGTGCGAAACAAATAGCTACAATGATGATTTATGCACGAACGGCGAGCGGCACGACGTTTTATTGCCGCGAACTTTGTATGCATACCTGTGCAGAATGATACGTTCGACTATTTTCTCAGTAGTCATGTCATTTCCGCTATTTAACAATTTGAACTTGTTCTGACTTTTCGGCTCTGCGTAAGGATCGTCGCCGTTCTCGCACGCTGAAATAGCCGAGTAACCGTGACACACAACGGACACGTTGAAATGCTCCATCAGGTCTTTCGTTACCTCATAAGGCGCTCCAATCACAACCTCGTTCACATACTGCAAAATAACATTTTCATTATAATTTTTCACGCGCCATTATTTCCATTCGCGCTCATCCATCCATCAATCATCGTCTGTTTGGTTAACTGTCTCCCAGACAGCACACCTCAACAATGTATAAAAATTCTCATCATTTCCAAGACAAACATTAGCGCGACCAAAACGTTCATTCAGAACAAACAAATGTGACACGCCATTCGAATCGACTTACTTTACACGCTAAAACGCTTAGCACTCGTTCGTGAAGATTCATGATCGGATAATTGCCCCCTTTGTACCTATTCACGGCGGGGTCTGTGTGCAGGCCAACGATAAGGTAATCGCCCTGCTGTTTCGCGACCTCGAGGAAGTCCAAGTGGCCGACGTGAAAAAGATCAAACGCCCCTGCAACGTACACGACCTTGTCACCGGGTTGCGGGCTCTTGCCGTCGCTAAATTGGATGATCTTTTGTGTCGTGGGCAGGAACCGTGAACAACCAGTCCAGGGACTGCGGGCCTGTCGATCCTGACCCATACTCTTACTAGGCTCGTGATCAACGCTATATTCACTGTCGCCTTGCTTGAAATGTTGCTTAGTCATTAGAAGCATCCTGCCAACTAAATCAGTCGTTGACACGCCAGCTGTTCTTTGCACTTCCCTAAAAACAAATGTTCGAACATAAATCTAGAATGAAGTATACCTTATTGTGCGGTGCGGCCAAATTGACTGATTTTATCTGTGAGTTTGTGTTAACTGATATATTGACCTTCACCCAGTTCAATGAAAAGTTTACAATTGTTAATCATCGGACACAAATATATTAAATAATCAATAATAGAAAATGTTTCATTCCATTTCTGAAAATGGGGGATATTTTAATGTAAAAAATAAAAATTGTAATTAAGATTTATGATTTCTGATTAAGATAAATATTATTTCAGTTGTCCTGGTTATCAATTACTTTCATAACAACTTTGTGTTGAATCAAAATTAACGCGTGTTCACTGGTCAATTGCCAGTTGAAATCGAAAATCGTTGACATCTTATTTCGCCGTGTAAAATTGAAACAGAATCGTGATAACATTTCAAAGCATGACAATCAATTAGAACTCGGCACTTTAAACTTTTCCATCCTAAACTCATTTGTTGCTCGAAGCTTTATCAGATAAATTAAAAGTGTTACGTTTGTTTTAACCTTTAGACTCAATCTTCAAAAAGATTAATGCCAATTATTTTTTCGTACTGGCAATAGAATCGAAGCTGACAGCTCAACAAATTTCAAAGTTTACCATTCAACTACGCTTATCTGTGCCGCATTGAACGTGTACAAATTTCCGACTTATCTCTTATTATAGACTAAAAGTTCAGTTGTAACCGAACAGTAATACATAAGTTATTCAAACTATCGGGCAGAGACAAAAAAACCCAAACTCGCAGTTTGGAAAAATTTGAATTGCTGATATGTCAACTCGTCTCCCATCTGAAATTATAATAGAGACATCCGTATCTTGTTTTTAATTGATTCTTATGTAATCTAATGTCTCTGCTTTATCTTCTTTTTTTTTTATTTTTTGTACATAGAAACAAACGTCACCTATAACGGCCCGCCGCTTTAACTAAATGATAGGTGTCCACACCATCCGCTGTCATTGTGAGATCATCGCCGTGTACGCAAAAGTCGCAATTATATTTATCTAACGTTTCCAGCGTTGTGACATAAGGGGCACCTTGGACAACCTCGTCAACCCACTTGATCCCTCGCACCATCTTGTATCTGAAAATGTTTGAACATTCCAAAATATTAATTCCTTTCAGATGCAATAAAATTATGGTCATGAAAAAACTAGAATGATTTTTTTTTTGACAATCAGGTTTTCCTTCAAGAAGTATCGATCCTTAATTACAGCATGTATAATAAATATAACTTGAAAGAAGGAGGCTTTAACACAATTATTGATTTTATTCGACTATGAAACTAAGAGCGTTTAGAATTCGTTTTCTAAGGACGAGGAAAATTGTTTGTAACAAAGTATTAATAAATGACTTATGACCATTTAAAAATTCATGCCTGGAATGTCGAAAGTACTTTCAATTCAAAGATAATAAACGGGCATTGATTTTTTTTCAATTGAATCAACTTTAATGAGAATTAAATTTTTTTACTTTTAATTCTGACGTAACTTCAAAAACAATTTCCTTTGAATGCACTGTAATTAGACAAGAGAATCCAAAAGAAAGAATTCATTTGAAACAAATTTTTTTATAAACTTTAAAGTATAACAAATTGAGTCTCATTCTGAGCCATTTAGAAAAGAATCTTAAAGTTTCATTCAAAAAATATAAGAATAGAAATCAAAATAAATGACGATGATTTAAAAAAATCTGGTCAACAAACAGGTACAGTGCAAAAATTATGGCAAAAATGAGACAAACCTTTCTTCTTGCGTGAACACGGGTGGTCCTTTATGTTTTGTTATTTCCTCATCCGTGTGAACGCCGACGACTAGATAATCACCAAGTGCCTTTGCTTGTCTCAAGGAGTTTGCATGGCCAAAATGCACCATGTCGTAGCTGAAAAAAATGAGTTGTTATTTTTAGGAAAAAGAACGTTGGTCGTGAAAAAAAAATGCAGGCTTCTAGTTATCGAATTGATAATGAACTCAAAAGTGTTTGAAACCGAGGAATGAGCGTGAAACCGAAATGTCAAATTGTGAATAAAAAATTGGAGCATTATTTTCGCGGGAAAAATGAGAGGCGGTTGAGTTGTTTGGTGGGTGAGAAATTATTTGACGTACCATCCGTCGCACCAGACGCGCACTTCCTTGCGTTTTTCCGTCATAATTAAATTGAATCCAAAACAATGTCAATGTCGATGCGAACAACTTGACGGCTTAACCTCAAACTGTTTGTGACACGAACTGAATCGCTGTCGGCAGTGCACCGCGTATCAGTGCGCGCGTCGCTCTGTTCCGCCACTCTTTTAAAACTATCCTCCCACTTCCAATCGATTCTCTCTCCGCTAACGCGAAATCCGATTACAAGGATCCGCCAGTAAACTTTGCAAATCGATCGTATGATTTTCCAGCACGGTTAATCACCAACGAATGGGCGTTTGTTTACTTCAGCAAATTTTCCGATATTGAAAACAAAAACAAATGCAAGTTTTCAAAGTTAAATTTGTAATTAAATAAAAAAGAATGAACAACAATTTTGGTTCTTGTAACTAGAAAAATTTGTTAGGAGTTAACAAAATCAATTAAGTCGCTTTCTTTTTCTTTAAAAAATTATTGATACAGTTGATAACGAATTTGTTGATAACGCATAGTTAAAATATGGATAAAAGTATGAAAAAATTTTAGTTATTTTCAATAAGATGTGACAAAAAGATTTTTGTTTACTTTCTCTTACTGCGCAAAAAACGTGATGAAATGCAATTTTGTTTAAATAATCTGTACATTTGTTAGTTTAGTTATAAGGAATAATTGCTGGAATTGAAGATTGCATTCAGCAGGCAAATTTGAAAAATGAATTGCAACTTCAAAGTTTAATGGTTCTTGTTCCAGTTGCATCATAGACGATAAATATTAACAATAAACAGAATCTATGACACTTCGAGATAAATGCGGAATCTCCGCTCGATAGGAATGTTATTGTTTAAGTCTGCTATAGAATGATGTATCAATTTTTGCAAACTTTTCTGACAATCATTAAACGCAAAATTATAAAATAAATAATTTTATTACATTGCTTGCTACATGTAAAATAAACGGCAATAAAATGTTCGGAAATCATTTTACAATCGTGATGAAAAAGTTACAATTTCAAAAGTTCGATTACAATATGGATTGTTTACTTGCCAAAAAAATTGTGGATTGTATATTCATCATTCAATATACATTTTTTTAATCGATTGAAATGTAATAAGAAAGAAAAATGAATGAATTGAAAGAAAAAACTTAACGTACGCAGATATCGAATTGATGAACTTCAAATCGCGAGCAGTTATTCCAAAAGTTACTAAATTGATTGCGATCAACAATGATGACCTTAAAGCTACGCCTAAATAATGTGATTATCTAAGATCTAGATAAAGTAAATCTCACGGATGGAATATCGTGTACATTACCATAATAATTGTATCTTTACGCTACACATTGAAACATTTTCATTGTCTCGTATTGCGACAGTGGCCCTATCTACGCCCCTTAATTATAAAACTTTCACCTTACAATTTACGGAGTGTAGAAAGAAAGAATGTCGACAAAAAGTCACAAATTTCGCTGAGCGACGCCGAATGCTTGATTTATATAAATTTATCTAAATATCATACACATATAAAATGGAAATAAATACAAAAAAATGAACGATTCGGCACAGGAGTGTTTGAGTGTTGCGAACAATTTTCGGGTAATATCATTTTTCGGTTCAGTTAAACACTTAATAACCGTTTTGTTGTCGGTAGTTGGCGCCACCATAGGATCCGCCATTCTGGCTGTACCCGCCGCCGCTGTTGCCGCTGTAGGTGTTTTGAGAGAAGTTCTTGTTCGCATAGCCGCCACTTGGTGCGCCGCTCATCCCACCTTTAACCGAAATTACAGTGAGACGGATGAACAGGTGGAATCAGTGGACGAAGGTTCAATACCTACCGCCACTAGCGCCACCACTGCCCCACTTGCCGCGGTCACCTCCTGGACGATCAAACCGTCCACGGTCGCCACCATCTCGGCCGTTTCTGGGACCGCGCATACCTCCTCCGCCACCTCGGCCGCCGGTTCCACGGGATCCACCTGTGTTACGTCCACCATAACGACCTCCTAAAAGTGATGATATTTGAATATCAATATTAAATCCTGTTTATGTTTTCATTATTCTGATAATTTAGGATAGAAGATTATATAACTTAAGAGCTATCAATGGATTTAAAAAATACGTACTTTTGTAAGCTCCCGGGTTTCTTGAGAGTTCATAAAGTTTCGGGTTGACAATTTGATTGGCCTCTTCCAGCACTTGGATCAGATCATTGGCTTTGTGAGCATTGTTGGGTGTAAAGAAGGCGTAGGCAGTGCCGGTGCGTTGCGAACGTCCCGTTCGACCGATGCGATGGACATAGTCCTCCGAGTTCGAGGGGTAATCCAGATTAATAACAAACTTGACATCCTCAACATCTGCGTAAAACAACTCGTCATTATGCGCGAACTTTGAAGATACTTGTTTCTTTGTGGTTTTCAACAACTTATTAAGCGAATTGCAACTGCCCAAGTTGTGAAAAATGGTTACAGATGTTGTTCGGAGAGTTGCATCTCTCCGCTGCCAAACAATGACGTTACACTTTTCACAACTCCAAAACAGATTTTAAAAGCGTACAAGATGAATATTAAATCACGATTTGCAAATAATTGTCGGTGTTGCTTTATTCCTCTTGTTTCTTTTAAAACAGAGAATGGAACAAGAGTCGAGATACACAATTGTTAAAGCAACGAAAAAAGGTAAAGTGAAAAGTGCACCGCGCAAAAAGAAGTAAAGAAGGAATAAAAAGAGACAGAGAGAGAGAAAGAGAAAGAGAGGAAAGTTCAATCGTTTGCAAGTCGTTTGAATGAAAAACAACAGTGATAAGTCGACCACAAAGATCAAGCGTACTTTTTAATTACCTGCTTTTGTCTATAGCTGGAAATGTAAATACATTTTTTGGACAATGTAGAGGAATCAGAGCTCAGATGGTTCTCATAGGATTCTCGCTCTCTAGTGCAAGCGAGTCCTAGATCTAGTAATAGCAACTCCACACCCTTCTTCCCCGCACCAAAGTATGGATTTGTGCTGGTCATTGTAAACCCGTTCCTTGCTCATCACTTCGTCGATGTTGGAGCACCAAGAGCCATGTGCGTATCCTATTTTGTTCCACGCTTGGCATCACATTCAGCCTTTGCAATGTAACGCGCTCATGAAATGCTGCCTGGACATTTGAAAACCCTGATTATTGGCAACAGTCAACAGTGAGTCAACCAGCATTAAAGACTAACTCCAAATTTGCCCAACCCCTGCGCCTCCCAGATGTACCATAACTTCAGGGACCTTAATTTTTAATTAAAGCGACTCCGATTCCGTGTCCAGCTTGTATTTCATGAGCATTGCAAGGATAGCTCGATGCCTAATCAGATTGAGCTAAGGGATTTTTCTTTTTTTCTTTCACGAGCCACAGGAGGCTCCATGTGACTTGTTGCTGTTACAATCTTGTGGCCCTAACACTAGAACTTCCATACTTTGGACCATTCGCAGGTACAGATTGAGTGTGTGTATTTCGAGTGGCACGACAAGTTGAGGCACAGCGTTTTTCGCTTAACTGAATGAAAAATTTTTTTCTACTACAGTTTTTTTTTATCAATAACTAAACTCCGCCTGTGCCTCTGAAAACACATAGAACAGCACGTTATCGCCAGACTGACGAAACTCGTCTCGAACCGAGCGCAGTCACTGATTTGTACCTCACCTGAGTTTCTCGTCCTGAAATATTCCAATTCAGTTGCTTACCCAATAACTGAATCAAGTTGTTCGATTTGTGTAGATTTAAGAAAACTGCTTATTGATTATCTAGCAAGGTTGACGATGCATTGGGTAAGCAGTTCATCAGAATCTACCTGAGCTAATGTTCGGAGTGCGAGATAAGCAAGCTAGTTGGATGAAAAATAGTTGTAATTAAAAACAGTTGATGCTAGGATGGCTCGGCTCATTCAAAGTGGACTAGTAGCTCTTTTGAAATCGTTAGAATTGTCTTGAGCAGTTTTCACTGATGGAGCTCCAGTGTCAATCAGTCTGGCACATGCCGTTATATACGATGCCACATTTTGATCAGCGATTAACTTCTTATAACCATCGCACCCTGACCCTTACATCATACTGGTTTTCTCCGAAAAGTTTTTTTCTTACCTAGACCACGCGCTGCCACATCTGTCGCGACTAATATAGCAGATCTGCTGTTTCTAAATTCTGTAAAAAATATCATCAAACGACATTCAATAAAACAAATCAAACTGACGACTCGATTCAAGTTTTTCAACGACACGAAAAACTTACGATTTAAAACGTAATCTCTTTCTTGTTGGCTTTTGTCACCGTGGATCCCAATGGCCTGCCAGCCGTACCTGTTAATGGCCCGAGTAATGTCGTCAACTTTCCTCTTGGTCTCAACAAAAATGATTGTCTTGTTTTCAGGCTCGTTTGAAATTTCCTCTAAGAGCTTCATCAGTTTGCCCTCCTTCTCGTATTCCTCGCAAACGTCCACGATCTGCAGGATGTTGTGGTTCGCAGCCAACTGCAGCGAGCCGATGTTGATCTGGATGTAATCAGTGAGAAATTCTTCGGCGAGGTTGCGCACTTCTTTCGGCCACGTGGCGGACCACATGAGGGTCTGTCTGTCGGGTCGGATCTGCTCGACGATCTTGCGAATCTGGGGCTCAAAACCCATGTCCAGCATTCGGTCGGCTTCGTCCAGTACGAGGTACGTGCAGCGGCGCAAGTTTGTCGTACCGCGTTCCAGGAAATCAATCAGACGCCCAGGGGTTGCGATACAGATCTCAACGCCGCGCTCAAGGTCTCGAGCCTGCGGGCCTTTAGGTGCTCCACCAAAGATGCAGGTGTTCCTCACTTGGGAGGTCATCCCGAAGTCGGAAGCCACCTGTTGGATCTGTTGTGCGAGCTCTCGCGTTGGCGCCAGGATCAGTGCGATTGGTCCGTCGTTCCTGCCCAGTCTGGGCTGATTGTTTATGTGCACAATTGCGGGCAGGATGTACGCCAGGGTCTTTCCCGAACCTGTTTGTGCTATCCCGACCATATCTCTGCCAGATAACGCGATTGGCCAGCCTGAAATATTTCAATTAAAAGAATTAGTTTAATAATATATTTGACTGTGTTCAGTGTACAGGTTACGTAACAATGACATATAAACAAATACATAAAAACAGTGTCGGCGTGTGCTCCTAAGGAGCACACAGCGACAATAAGAATTAGTTTACAGTAATACAAATGTTCGTGTCTACATAAAACTTATATTGCTACTACATAATATATTAGATAAAACATAAATATATATTGACGTTAATTTATGGGTCATACCAGTGGTCATAATATTTTCATTATGGTCAATCTACTAATAATTAATAGATGGATGATAAAAAAATATTATATTATGAATTGATCACCTTGGGCTTGAATAGAAGTTGGTTCTCCAAATCCCTGTCGTCTGATCTCAGACAGCACGTAGTCAGGGAAACCACCTTCCTCGAAGTACATATTAGGTGGAGGAACATTGGTTCCTTTAACCGTAATTTCCTTGTTCGACCTATAAGCTTCGACGACGTGGTTGCTTCGACCCATAACGTTCGGGTGTGGCTGGTAGAAATCTTTTCTGAACGGGGGCAGGGTGTTCATGTCCCATCGAGGCTTTCGCAGCCGTTCCCCAGGTTGTTTGTTCTTGAACGAGTTGTTGCCAAAACTGTCGCGCCCACCGGCGCCGCCACCGAATCTGCTGCCGCCATCGCGGTTTCCAAATCTGTTCCCGGACATTCCAACTCCTCCGCGCGATGCTCCTCCTCCGCCTGGTCCACGGCTGTTGCCACCGCCACGTCTATCATTGCGCTCACGATCTCTGTATGCCCTGAAAGAAATAATTAAAATCAGTCATTTTCATAAATCGATAGTTTTTTACAGTGTAATAAAATTCATAAAAAAGCCTATATTATTTATAAAAGCATACATTCCATTATCCCTTGATTTGATCTTTGTTCATTAAAATAAAATTTTTATTCACAATCTAAAAAATTAATTAAATATTATTTTTAAATAATAAAAATTTGTTTGTGTCAAAAATGTTATAATGCTGGTGCACAAAAATACAATGTTGTCTTCTTGTTCATACTTTATTTCTATTTTAGGTGTAAAATATTTCCTTGCTCGAAGAGAAAAACGCCATGAAGAATCTGGAAAATTCTGGAAAACCTAAATTTCGGACTCCAGTGAAGTTATAAAATTATTTTTAAAATTGAATTTTTTTGTTTCACCGACATTGTTTTCCGAACAAAAACAACACCGTGAAAGAAATATAAAACATAAACGGCTGACTAGACAGAACCTTTAAAAGAAAGTACTTATCTAGAAAACAAATATGGCAGGATGGCATAATTCAAGCAGCTTCAATGAAGCTATTGCACGGTTTTGTTCGCAAACAGAAACATTGATGGCTTGTTAATAAATGTTTTTTTTAATACTTACATAGTCATGAAGGTGGTTTATGGTTTTGCAAAACGACGAGATACTGTGGATTAATGAAACTGTTTCTATACGAATGATGGCCGAGCGTTGTCGAACTCGTACGGAAAAGTAAAAGGTGCGCTGGGAAAGAAGACCTTTCAACAATGGCCGGAGCTATTGCGCATTGCGCAGTACACCTCCAGTCAATAACACTGTGCGTTAGACAAAGTAAGAGAAGCTAACTCGAGCTGACATAGTATGTCTGTCTCTCTTTTTGCCTTTTGAAGTGACAGAGATAACGATAAAAAAAATTCTACACTGCTCATTCGGTCCAGCTAAAACTTTAACATGTAATGTCATATTTGAAATTTGAACAAGATGTAAGAAAAAAAAATAAGTGAAACACTTTTTTCATGATAGTTTATTATATATTGAAT
>JAPYZS010002867.1:0-11245 GCA_030522925.1 Trissolcus japonicus
ACGCCGATTAGACGGGCACGTCACACATATGCTACAATAAAACGTATGCTATTTGATAGATATTTCAATGAAAAAATTCATAAGTATACTTTAATATATTACAAAGTAATGGCAAAACCCCTGAAGTTATACATTGTATTATTTTAATTAGAAAAAAATCATGAAAAGTGAGCTTTTTTTCAAGTCAAATTTGCGAAAAAACACCCTTAATTTTATGAATAGTGAAAAAAAAAAAATGATTCACGCGTGTCTGCAAACGTTCGCGTTACACACGTGTCAATCGTTTTTATACTTTTTTTCGTGTCTCCTGGATTGGGATTTGTGTACACGAAATTGAGCAAGTAAAAATGATAGGATTAAGATAATGATAAAAGAAAAAAAAAGAATAAATAGTATAATCATGAACTACTTTCAGTCGATGGGACTGGAAAGAATACAACTTTGTAATCCTAGGGATCGATTACAAAATTTAATGATGATGATTAGTCAGAAAGATTGAAAAGACCGGACGAAAGAAAAAAAATCGTAATCCAGGTTTATGATATCGGAGTTCGATTTTGGGATCGAATGTAAATTGACAAACATGGATAACGCAGTGAACGAAGCATACAGTTTGGTTTACAGTTTACTTGTTTTCAATTTGGTCTACAAATAGGCGCGTATCTGAAGACCATCAATTGATTTCTGGAACGGTTACGAAAATGAAACATCACGATCTAAAAGCGGGAGATTAAACTTGGTACGATGGATCTGATTCTTGTCTGTTTCTTTTATTTCTCCTGTTTCAATTCTGTCGCAAAAATCCTTTCGGTAATTAGTTGTCCGATAAGTCGGTCTCGATTAGTGCAAAATCAGAATGTTTGCTCTGGGTAATTTATTAGAGTACGTTACAGGTGTTTATCAGCAGAATTGCCAACGAGATTAGATGTATTGAAGATGCAAAAGTCAGAATCTGATAAATAAATTGTCGAGCGTAAATACTTGAAACTTGAAGCGCATTATTTTAGCGCGCCCGTGACACAGCATTAAGGCTGTGAGAAAAGGTAACTTTTCTCCATTAGAGTGTGTGGCGTGCATTAGACGATGTATTATTGATAACACAGGTCAGACGTGCGCGGCCAACTTGCCTCGTACTCTTACATATCAAAATTGGCTCGGCCATAAATTTTCGTTCCAATTGTCGAGCAAAACTTATTATAGGTTTTTATGTGCAAAATGTTTGAGCGATGCCACTTTCATCAGCTTTATTTTGGCGTTTGCATGTTTGGTTTTATTAAATAATTGAGTACCACTTTGTGGTATGTACTTGAAGAAAAATTTTACTCACAAATATAATATCCAACGCAAATTTTTCATTTTCTTATAAATAATAAATTTTATCATAAAATTTCTTCAGAAACTTCTGAATGTTAAGAGTAAAATATATTATACTTTTTATGAATGTCAAAAAATAATACATCTGACATTCACTTTTATAATCTGTCATAATAAATTGTCATTATTAATTTTATTTTAAATCCACAGTTACAAAGTTGAGGACAGCATTCAAGTTGGCCGCGGTTCGAACACTGGTTGACTTCGTGCGTCATTGTTTATTTTTGACAGGTCAGTTTGACAGGAATAAAATATATGAGGGCGCGCAAAGCGCGCTTTAGACAATCTAGTCTACAGTAAAAAGGTTGAGGACGGGTGGTCTTGTGCTATCACTGTCTGAAAGACATCGCGTCTTAAACCGAATCCAAGTGACTCAAAAAGACTACTCACTTAAAGATGTTGGAGTAACCCCATCATTGTTACTCTCTATCTGGTGGCAAACCTCTACCCCGCAGAGTCCATACCCAATTGGGGGATAGAAAGTTGAGAACAGTATTAAAGTTGGCTGCGTTTCGACCATTGCCCTAGTAAAAATTATCTTGGCATGTAACGCTTCTGTAGGCCCCCCCATATGGGGCCTAGAAGGGCGAGCTCACCTTGCCTAAGCAGAAAAAGACAGTCGTAACGACATTGGCACGACGTTGGTAAAGTCGTATCGACGCTGTTCGACAACGTTGCGCCAACATTGGGCAAGCGTTGGCATGTGACGCAACACCAAGGTTATGTGCCAACGTTGTTTCTACGTTGTTTGTCAACGTTGTCCCTATGTCGTTTGCCGACATTCCCATTACGTAAGATGCCTTCGTTATTGTTTTTTAAATAATTAAAATAATATTTTTCATATTATTATTTGAACAATTTTATATTCATTTTATAGAAATTTATTGTAGTAGTGATATTTCATTATTTAAAAAAAAGTTTCTTGTAATTCTTAAGTGGGTTAACATATCAACCATCAAAATGAACCACTCACTTATCGTCAATTTTATTTGGTTTCGTATGGGAACGTAACTTCTGCATTGGACTTACGTTGTTCACTGACGTTGGGAAACAACGCTGACAGACAACGCTGACAACACTGAGTTGTAAAACAACTGATCCAACGTTGATTCAACGTTGGTTCCATACGCAGTCTACCAACGTTAGTTTCAGGTTGGCCCATCATTGGCTGCCAACGTTAACTTGCCAACATTGATCCGACCTTGTATACACAACCGATCCGACGTTGGTTCAACGTCGAGCAGACTAGGCATATTCGTTGAAAACTATACCTTACATATTTTGTCTGTCACAATAAAAATTGTTTTAGGTGTATTAATTTATTTGTATTATATTACGTATAAGTTTATGTCTGTCACTTTTTCAGCTACACAGTATGTTTGCAGTAGACATAAATATACTTGTACGCCTTAATTTTTTTCAGTGTAATAAAAATAACTAAACTTTGTTAAAAAATATATCTAGTTCAATTTTGCTCCAGATCATTATCTCTCGTACCTATCTCTTTGACCACCTGAAAAAATTGAAATTAAGAGACGAATAAAAGAATATCAATCCGAAACTCCGGTTCCACCATCGGCGAATCAACCGACAAAACAAAAATATATCTAGTCGACAAAAGAAAAGTATCACGAGTGTACGCGGACGCTAAAAAAGTTAATCTTATAAATGTATAGAGAGAATATAAGAATGAGGAAGAGAGAGGCTCGAAGTATCGAGACAGCAAGGGCCGTTCAATTAGGAAATGAAAAGATTGAAAGGTACAAATGAAACATGAAGTCAAAGAAGATCGTCGATTGACATGTGAGGCTGATCCGGCGAAGCCTTAATATTAACCTATAAATGGCGACGCAACACGAGATCGCAAAGCCTCGGGCAACAGAAAGTGCTTGAAAAACACAGCAGAACGGTGAAATTTATGATGACGACGATTGCCGGGCCAAATGTGTGAGAGCGGTAATTTTCGATGAAAAGTATACCGGCGCTCGCTGTGAGAAATTCTGCACTTGAAAAGAGCTTGGAAATAATTCAGTCAAGACAATTATTTTTGTACGTTGAATTGAGTATGAAGTAATTTCACGGAGAGCGCAAGGCCGATTCGATACGGCTCGGGATTGGCCAGGCCAACGAACTTTGGGTCGAGTTTCAAAATAACAGGCTACACCGCTTTCCTAACCTCAAAAGCATGTGTCTTTTTCAAAAACACAAGATATCGATACGTTATTTTTGCAAGTAACGATATTTGATGATTTTAATAATAATTCTCAACCTCTAAAATGAATTTCCTCTGTAAATTCTAATAAGTGAAGCTCAGTCAAAAAAAAGGAAATATACACGTAAAATAAGTCCAGTCTTATTCGAATTTAGAGAGTAAATATAAAGAAAGTAATACTCCTCGTGACGGGTCACCATGAACCTAAAATTAGCTTCTTAAACCAAAAAACCTTTTTTCGTAATTACTATTGCTTGCCGTATTACGATAACTGTCAAGTTAAAATATTTGTCTGCAGAACCCATATTTATAAATTCTTATTAAAAAATTTTGTACTATTAAATAACATTAACTATCACAGTTGTAAGATTTATTGCACTTAATTACAATAAATTATGGTATCACAACCTTTCCCAAGAACTAAAAAAGTTTATTGCATCCTAAATTAGCTTCCAAATGAGCAACCGATTCTACGTTGGACCGATGTTGGCAGCCAATGTTGGACAGCCAACGTTGTACCAATGTTTATCAAATTGAATTGCCAGAATTGCAAAAAAATCTGATAACTAACTTTGGCATACAGTTATTAGCAGGTATGCCTGGTCATGTAATGGCTAGGGAATTAATCGAAGTGCGGGTTCGATTGTTCAATACGCGCGGCCCTCTATGTCGATGAATAAAACTGGTGAATTGTAAAAAAATTGATACAAAATTAATAGAAATACAAATTCAATTTTTAAATTCAATTTTAATATTTTATATTAAATTCAATTTATAAATTTAATATAAAATAAATATAAATTTTATCCAAAAAATATAAAATATTTTATATAATAAATATAAATTCGACATATATTTGTACGTAAATTTTTCCCCTGTGGGCTTGCAAATAATTATAATTTAAAATTCAAGTAACGCGCGTAGCGCGAATGTTATCTGGTCATAATCAAATACACGTAATTGTTTATCGTTTGGCAAACATTATTACCATAATAACCCGGCGTTACAATATAGGCCTCATCCGTATCTCCTGCAGCGCTATAAAAATGTAAACAAATGTGGCAAAAATCATAACTTTTGCGGTACCAAACAAATTTTATTTGTAAAATGAATTTCGCAGACGCAATTTTTGTATATCTAAAATTTTGAAAAGGTATATTGGTATTTCTAAAATGTAAACAATATTTATTTATGACTATATATAGTTTATATAAACAAAAATTATTTTCATCGGTAATCCAGTAGTTGATTCTTGGAGACGGCCCTACGATCACATTCGGATTGAGATATGGTATACATCTTGTGTATATGGTCGTGCATGTACTATGTACTCTTGTGTCGGCCAATAAAAAGACTATTTATCTGCAGAATAGACCTATATTTCAAATGTGTGCGCCTGCCTTTAAAATAAAAACACGAAACTGTGATTCAAATTGTAAAATCAAATTTTTTTACCATAACTGTGCAAATATTTGATAGATTGCAAAATCATAACATATTCGAATATTTCCGACAGTGAAATAAACAAACTGGGGGGAGAGGTACAGATGAAAGAACCTTAAACATGTTTGAAAAAAAATTTTGTTTGAACAAAGAAACGTAAATGTTAAAGTTATTTGCATTGAATCTTTTAGTTTACAGTATAAACTAGTAGAATAAACATTAATTAAACTAACTCAAACAGGCTTTAGATTCTTTCTCGGATTCTTTTTACAAGCTTATTGCAAAGATCAAATTTAGTTTAACCCTTTGAAAAAAAATTTTTTTGAAAGTATGTTATTCTGCGTATTCACTCAACCTGGAAATGATATTCCTAGATCATTACTTTTCAAAATTTTACCTTTTAGGTTTGACATAAAATGGGTTAAGTAATAAATGAAGAAAGTAATTTTTCACAACACAGTGTCGTCCAACTTAAACAAAAATTCTAAAAAAATTTTTTCATTATCTTAAAAAAATATTTCTAATAGTTAAAAATACACAGAATTTGAAATTTTATTATAAACCGATGGTTGTAGATTGACAATATCTTCAAATACGACAACCACTTGGTTAAACCATACAATAATACAAAAAAGTTGTCTGCAGTTGAGTTATACAAAATCTGTATACAAATGTTAGTAAAATTTTTCATGGAAATTCGTTTTCATAGAGGAAAAAAACATTGTAGAAAGCTAGGACCGTTATCTGCGCACATCACGATAAAATTGGACAAACATTTGATGCTCATAAGCAAACATTTCAACATTCGTCCCGTCAAATTGGCATCTGGGACGATTTCGTTTGAAGTGGCAGTTCCCCTTCATGTGATATTTATTTGTTCTCGTCAGCACGAGTTGAGATCCGCATAAATTATACGGAACCTGACCAGTCAAAGAACACACATTTGCCGACCAATCGCATGTGATGCGAAATTAGGCGTAATCGGTTTGATAATTTGGTTGCCCCGATTGGGACCCTTAACTTTTAAATTTTGTCTTTTTTATCATGCCGAAACCTTGGGAACGGCGTTTGAACTTTGAACAAAAATAATTTTGAATAGTATGTTGAGAGTTGGAAAAAACTTCGTTTCCAAAAAAAATTAAGATAAATATTCCAAAAAAAAAATGAAAAAAAAAAAAAAAAGTTGAAATAAATATTGACGTACTGAAAAGACTGAGGTTTTAGACAAGTGTTCACATTGAATTTCAAGATATTTAAAATAATGAAACGAGGCGAATTAAAATATTCAAATTGGCTGTGACACAAAGGAGAAGAATTTTTCCGATTGGTGATCGATCAAAATCGTCGCTCATGAATTAAACATAACATTTCATTTGCGTTCGAAACTGCGCTAATTTAACGTACATAAATCACAATATTTGTCCCCGGTCAGTTAATTATCTTGACAACGATCAGAGAAGGGATTACTACTGATTCGGCGATCGTTAACCCTGATGAAACGCAAAAACCCAGCGTCACAAAATTCAACAACGGTCCAATCAAACGCTTTTCGCTTCACCGGAACTGACCTCGCTCAACCAAACCCAAGATGATCCGACGGATGCTTTTTTGTACCATTTTTTAATTACATATTTCAGACACACAAAAAACCGCAATTCCACAAATTTATTCATCATTCAACTTCATTTTCGTCCACTATTAATGTACTTGATCAAAATTATTAATTAATTAATTAATTAATTGATTGATGTAAAAGTTGACTGTTGTCTAAATTTTTATACCATTGTTAGATTCAAAAATTGTGAAAAGATGTTACAAAAAAGGGAAAACAAAGTTTTGTACACGGCTTTCTTAATTGCAATTTGAAAAGTTCACTTTAATCTGTATAGGATTTCAATTTGATTAGGACACCAAACTAGAGAATTGCCATTTTCACTAAACGACAATTTAATCTTTCAAAGGATTAAAGAGCTGTTCAAGAGGAACAGCTCTTTTTAATCCAAAATGGATTAAAAAGTTAGGACACAAAATGTTGAAACTTCAACTGGACCAAGATAACATATACAGAATGACCGGTGGCACGGATGTCTTGTGGGCCTCACGCTCAAGGTCATCTGTGTTTTGAATCAACTTCAAGGTCAAAAGTCGCCCGTAAGTCGAGACGTTTAATTTTCGGTCGTTCACGTGCAACGCTTCTCCGCAAGGTCGTCAATTGTACCTCCTCTTATTATCAATTAATTCTCTGCCGAATCCCGTTGTCTTCTATTTTTACGGTTCTTTGTCGTCTTATTCTTCTGCGATCGAAACATTCACTTTCGGACCATATATTATCACGAAATTGGATAAGGTGTAATTTTGTTGCCAAATAATGAATGAAAATCATTCATTATTATATTGCAAACAGACGGAAAGAAATGACGTCACAAATTTTACTACATTTCTATTAAACAAGTGCGCGATCTGCCTTGGAGTAGAAATTACTATGTCAATATATAATATTTATGCATGTCGTATTTTTAAAAAAATATTATTTTTCACTCGAAATTCGCTTTAACTTTTAAAGGTTGGTAACCCAGGCAAAACGAAACATATATGCTGCCATATATGCTCCATATATGCTTCCATATATGCTCCATATATGCTGCCATATATGCTCCATATATGCTGCCATATATGCTCCATATATGCTGCCATATATGCTCCATATATGCTGCCATATATGCTGCCATATATGCTCCATATATGCTGCCATATATACTTCATATATGCTGCCATATATGCTCCATATATGCTGCCATATATGCTTCATATATGCTGCCATATATGCTTCATATATATGCTGCCATATATGCTCCATATATGCTGCCATAAATACTTCATATATGCTGCTATATATGCGACATATATGGTTGCATTTATGTTGCATACATGCCACATATATGCCGCATATATGTCTGCATATATGAAATTTTTGCTTGGAAAAGTAAACGTATCAGTTTGTATTATAGGTACCAATTTCGGTTGATTTTAGTTTAAAAGTAAAAAAATTGTTTGGAAAATTTAAAATGATCTCAAGTGCAATATTTGAAAACTTTGAATTGTACCGATTTAGCAGTACTGGAACCAGATTGGTAGAGAAATATAGTAAAAATTGTGACGTCATTTCTCTCCATGCAGTCCCAAATGTGAAATAATCTACATCGCTTTGAATAAATTTAAAATAAAATCCTAAGGGCTTTTGGTTTTTCGTTATTTTAACGAGTTTCTTTTTTTTTTTCGTCAAATAAGTTATAAGGATTAGACCTTAGTAGAAGTTAGGTGAAAAATTTATTGCCATCTGTTGTGCACGACTGTAACAATATTTTAGCAGGCACTTTTCATCCAGGGGAACATTCACGCTCCATAAAGCCCGAACGTAAGGAGTAATGATTTTTCCATGCGCGTTTATTTTCGCGTCATGGCGCAATGTGTCGACTGTAAAAGACAATTATGGGTTTTCTTAAATGTTTTACTGGCTCTTCAGCCAGATGACAGTGTTTGCTTTGCTGCTTCTGATATTCGTTTGCCTTATTGCGTAGTTCGGAGAATCCCTCCTTATGTTGTTATTTTAGTTAGACTATCGACTGAAATCGAAAACAATAACAAATGAACGAGAAGGGGAAAATTTTTTGATCCGTCGAAAATAAACGCTTTGAATGAAATCACAGAAGGGACGGATCTAGATAGGGGCAATTCTAGCAATTTTTTCGGTCAAAAATCGTTTTTATTTTTATACTAATTTTTGAAAAAATAATCTTGGAGGAATAATAAACGCCTTGAATGAAAAATAAAAATTTTGGTTTAAAAAAATTATCCTTGATCAAAACAAAAATACTTCTACGAATTTTGGTTGTTTCTTTGAAGACAAAATAATTTTGTTAGAAAAAGTGAAGGGACAAAAATTGATATGACAAATGGCATGGATACTAATTAAATGAAAGTAGGGGATCAGATTCTTCGTGTCGTGATTCAATATTCATGAAATTGCACGGAGGATAACACTAATAATAATTGTAACGAACGACAATGACGCAATTGTCTCAGCTTTTGTATCCGATGGCAATTAACATTGGACAATCTCGCATAAAAGAGACCCAAACTAAAATAATTATGGATAATACGCTTCGCAGAATTGCTCTCTTTCGATTATCAGTTATCCCACAGACAAAATGTTATATTATTTTAAAATGCAAACAAGGGGCCAGGTGAAAAAACTTGTGAACATTTTTACAAAAACAAACGTCAACGTGACCATAATTCAGTATTATAAAAGTTTCTTTTACGTTAATAACATTTATTCTGCATAAATTATGTTTGAAATACTATTCCTGAATGAAAAAATTTTCTATTTAACAATTATGAAGTTTAGAATTTATGAATAAATAATAATTTAACATTCGCTGTATGGAATAATCAAATATTAATTTATAAATGAATTGTTGAAATACCGTCGTATTTTTCAACAAATAAAAGTTCACTTGTTGATTACAACAAACTTTATTTATTCATGATAAAATACATTGTTAATTAAATGTTATTACTAAACGCACATAAATTAACAACCCTGATTATTGCCGTACAAGTATAAATTTACCATTGCCTAATTTATGCACTAATTTTGAAATATGTATTAACTAATTAGAATTTTCAAAGATTTCGTACTTTGAATTAATAAGTTAAAAAATTACGAAATTTGTACAACTTTGGAATTCTTTAGAACTCTTTGGGAACTCTTTTAGGAAAGTCAGAGTATTAGAAAAATATTAATTTAGTGAAAAAAATAATTAGGAAAATTGTACCCTAATCAAGGGTAGGTCAAATATAAGAGAAAGACGTTTCTGCGTTAGTTGTTATCGTGCTCTGATTCAGGTGTACGCGTCAATCACAACACAAAGTACACGCAGTTAACCCATTGCCGTCGATGCCACAAGCGCCCCCTACATAACCTCAAAGTACGAAATCCGAATAGACAGTGCGTACGACTGTAGCCACTTTACTCCAATCAAAGGATAGAAAATATTTCGACCACTCCCATTGGCCCACACATACAACCTGAAAACTGTCACGTAGACGTTAAAAGTGACGCTATTAACGGCAATGGGTTAATCGCTTTTTGGCTCCTTTAGCTAGCAGGCAGCTGTGCGAGGCAAACCTATGGCAAACTTGGTTCTGATGTAGATTTTCAAAGTTGCCCCCACCCTACCCCCACAGGTTGGTGTTGATACCATTCCATGATACCACATCATGATCGAGTTTGATACCATTGAATAGCTTTTTGAAAAATATTTAACACTTGTTTTTTATTTTTCATTTATTATATGAATTTCTGGACCGCCGTGTACATTCTAACAAATGTACAACATGCCAAAAATTATTTGAGTTGTACAAATATTAAAAAAAAAAAAAAAAAAAAAAATATTCTCACATATGTCGAAATAAATGTTGTTGGGCCCGGATTCTCGCTGCATACCATTGAATAAATAAAATACAAAAAGCAATTGTAAAAGATTTTCAGATTGTGACAAGTTGATTCTCCATGAGATTCTACATGATTCTGCTGTTCTTCCAGTGTTAAATTTATAATCTTAAAAGTACACGGCAAGAAAACTTGTAATAATAATTCCAAAATGTTTGTGAATTTTTACCAAACTGTATCATAAAGCAGTGATAAAATGTTGAGTCAACTTTGGCTGCCAATCTTACTTATTTATTATTTTATTTATAGTGACAATTTTTTCACGTAATTATTTTTAGATGATTATTTTTATGATTTATAGTCAGTGTTACAAACTTTGAAAATCCGATGAATTTAAGGTTATCGTTGGTTCTGAGGTGGGATTTGAACGCTCGTCCTTCATATCTGTAGTCCGCCACTCAGTCCACTGCTCCATTGGCAGTCTTTGCACATGTCGTGTAAACATGCCTCTCACTTATCCAGAAGATTTAATTGCTCCAACATTGGCCCAACGTTGGCAACCGATGTTCCAAGCAAATGTTGGATAAACATTGGATGCCACAATTGTATAACTGATGTATGCCAATGTTGGTTATCAGATTTCTTTGCATTTTTGGCAATTCAATTTGATAAACATTGGTACAACGTTGGCTGTCCAACATTGGCTGCCAACATTGGTCCAACATAGAATCGGTTGTTCATTTTGGCTTATCGCTGGCAAT
>JAPYZS010002868.1:0-11105 GCA_030522925.1 Trissolcus japonicus
TATATATATATATATATATATATATATATATATATATGTACGCCGTCAATGTTCAAATCATGTTAGACCTTATCGAAAGAGGACGCTAACTATTGATTCAGCTCATCCTTCCTCCGTCATCTTCCACTCCCTCCCGTTCCTCGCCTCGCCCCTCATTCCATTCTATCGGCTACAAATTGATTATTTTTAGACGATGCGCAATTGGAAGTTCTGCTACGGCGAGCAGTCCAAAGTAAATATTATACACGAAAAGTATTTTACTTTAGTTTGCACCTACTAGATGAAAGCATAAGCTTCGCAACTTATTCCGCCTGCAGCTTACAGACGTATCGACAATCCTCCTCGTTGCTTTTGTGTTTTGTACCATTCATGAATATCCCGCGCGCATTCCTCTCGTAACGTCGGATGAGAATTTCTTATTCTTGTAGCTTCAACTTCGGCTCGCTGCAAATGCTACACAGAGAGATTATTACTTATTCTTAACGACGTCATAATAATACCAACAAGAAAGTTATACAGAGGCGAATACCTGATCTCTCTCGATCCCGAAAGTTGCGCGCTTTTTTTAATTATCCTCTATGCGATGAGAAATTTCCTCGGCACGCAAAATCTTTGCCAACTCGTCTGTCGAGACAAGCGTAAATTTGATGTTTACCGGACTTCCGGAATTCTCCCAGGAAGCTTAAGCACTGCTTACCGGATATGGCAAGAACGTGGAAACGGTTGCAGGATTAGCACAAGCTCTAAGAGAACACTTGATTGGCCAGTCGCTCGTCCCAGCGAATCATTGTTGCTTAATGTCCTCCCGATGTTCACCCGACTGGCCCGTGTATTTGCGGTCGCGTGGCGTGGTGGCGAGTCGACGCGATACGGATGTAAAAAGAAATAAAGCGATCGTAAAAGCGAGAAAAATTCTTGCCTACTCCGTGTTATTGTAAGCTAGTATTGTTACTTTGGAGCCACAGGATCTTTCGACGAAATATTATTTTGCCAGGGCATTCAATAGATAGCATGTTTATTGACTGACGGCAAGCGTTGCGTCACGATTTTAGTGCGGCCCCGGCGTGGATCACAAAGCAGTTTTTCTTCAATTCACTGACATTCACTGAAAATACTTGTTCACTGCCGCGCGCACTCCTATCGAATTTATCAGCACCCATGTGGTTTAAGGTCATTCAGTGTCTCGCAATTGTTCGCTTAGCAAGGCCAGCAATATTCTTAATGCTTTTCTTGTACTCTTTTATTTACGTATACAACAGTCCTTTATTTACCTCTTGTGTACTCTATTCCAACAATTGTTTAACATTTTCACAAAATGCAAAATGAATTCTTGCATCCAGAGAACAGTTGATTTTTTCTCAACAATTTTCTCAAAAAGTTTGTTGTTTACTCTTTTAAAAATTGATTTTGTTTCCTTTCAATTATAGGTGAATATAATTTGTCAGATTATGTATACGATTTATGAATGCCAGAGCAAAGACATATCTTCGAGTATATAATACATAAACAGCAACGAAGCTGTTCAACGACCTTTTGAGAGCGCGGTATCCCTAAGCTCTCTCGTCTGCACGACCCTAACTAAGAGGGAACCTGTTAGAAGTCTTTAGAGTTGCTTTGCTGGGCTGATTTTGTCAGATGATACAATTAGCTGCGTAAGAACTTGATACCCAGTTCTTAAGTATCAGATCTTTCGACACTCTTAAGCGGAGTGGCAAATCAGGTAAATGTAATCAGTTTTCTCGAATCGAGTGTTATTAATGTCTGACATTTCAGAATCATCTGTGAAACAGAATAACGTTTTAGGAATCATACGTCCGAACAGAGGGACGATGATAAATATTTGGAGGTGAGAAAACAAGGATAAAAAAACAATTCGAAGGGTTTAACGAAAATAAGGATTTTGCATGAGGGAATATTTATTTTAGTTGGTGATATCGTTTTAGATTGATTAAATTTCAAGTTCAATTACTCATGAATCGATCTAAGAAACAATGAGATTTTAAAATGATTCCCGAGGGAAGGGAATATCCAAACGACAGTTCCATTATACGCGCGTTTGCCACAGAAGCGTAGGTCAATTCTGGACATCCTTTAATGTTCAGCAACGACGTGGACCTCCAAATCTCGTGGGACGGTCTTTCGCAATATTCAGTGTGGTTGACGCTGTCGTCACTTCGGACCTGACTGACGATTCAATTATGTCAACCGGTATGCTAAAAGATGCAGATAGGACACAATGCCAGTCAGCAAATATCGGACCCCGTGGTGGTAATCGCATGATGGCTCACGATCTTTGCAGGCCCACACTAGTGGCGCTGCGCATTCTCCAAAACGAGCTTTCCAATATCTCACGCAAACTTTTAGTAGTTTGTTTTGCGGCCCGCTTATTTGCAAAATATGCGTATTAATTTTCGAGATATGAGCATAGTTTGCGCATTTCGTCAAAGTTAACAGAATTTGAAATATTATTTCAATAATAATTCAGTATGCCTTAGAGTTATTTGTGCATACATACGAGCATGTTATGGATTCCTTTTTGAAATACACAATACCAACGCGCAACGCGTTTTCGAATGTGCAATTCCAACGGCAACGCGTGTTGCTCAATTGCTTAGTTATCTCTAACCATCAAGAATATTTCGTGTCTTCAACAAACCCCAACCGCTGATAAACAAATGATAACCCAATGGTTAGAATCGAAAACTTTTTTCGTAGATTGAAAAGAAACTTTGATTGGCAAACATGAGATTATGTTTGGTCTTGACAAAAAACTTTGTCAAGGTCAAATAATTATCACATTTTGTTTTGATTCAAGACCTTTCGAGCGCAGATCCCTTTTGAGAATGCTAGCATTTAAATAATGTTTTTAATATATTTTTCACAATTAATTTATGACAATATTCATATTATTTTTTTATGTTCATTATTTTATTTATTATTATAGTTTGATTAATATAGAAATTTTGTACAAAACGAACAATTTTCTTGTACAAGTTTTAACGTAAATTTTCGCTACATTTTTTCGTCAGAGTCACATCTTAAGATGATGTCGAACCGGGAGTTACCGACATTACAGATTTCTTTAAATAAATTGAATAATGTAATTATAAATTAATTTAACGAGAAGAGCGACATTTTCTCACTTATTTTAGAGATTCCTACACAAAAAACTGAATTTTTATTACAAAACGTTGACGAATAATGACTTCTAGTTTTCGAAGTGGAGGTTATTCGTAGAAATCCTTGTTTGTTTACATTTTTGAACGAAAAATGATGTTTTTTTGTGCTACGAATTCTCTCATTAGTGTAGAATGTCGCTCTTTTCAGTATTTTGAAAATCAACAGTTATTGTAATTTTTATGAACAAACTCCCTAACTCTGTGGCAGCAGACCTTACACTTCACCTTAAGGTGAAATGCCAGTCGATTTTGAAATCAACGACGGGCTGGCTTTGCCAACAGATGGCGCGCGGCACGGAATTGCACAGCCGATTAGCTGAACAATTCTGCTGCGCCACCTGCCCACCGCGAGAAAATTGAAAAAAAGCAAATTTTAAAGTATAAAGTATATATTAATTTTGTTAATGACTACACTGAAGAAAAAGGTAGCTTGAATTAAGTATATTTCACTTGAATGTAGTAATAAAAAAATAGTTGAATTAAGTTTTCATATACTTGAAAATTTATTTAAAAATACTAAGTTCTATTTAATATTTCGATGGATGTTTTTGATTATTCTCGTGAGCATGGACAGCTCTCGCTTCGCTCGTGCTATCCTTCTCACTCGGTGGGAAAGGCCTCTGCCGTTTTGTCAGTAGTCAAGTAATAATTATTTTTTAATTTTTCTATGAAATTTTTTATATTTTGAGATATCTAATTAAACAAATGTTAGATTAATGTTAATTAATGTGTTGCAAACAGTTCTGAAACGATATCAATGGAGAATTGAGTGAAATAAAATTGCGTTATAATAATCGAAATATACATGATTCAAGTACATGTCATGCAAGTATATTATGAAAGAAATGGATCTCCCTCGGTAGAGGGTCATCTCGAGGACACTTTCCGGGGGGGGGGGGGGGGGGGGGGGAGGAGTTTTTCGTTACGGACCGCGGAACGTTAAATGCGCCACTTTTTTAAAATTACCCCACGCGACTAGTGTGCGACATTTTTTTAGAATGACTCCCAGCGTATAGACATGTTCATGTCAATATAAAAATGACCCAGTGCACTTCCAATAGAAGACCCCGGGGGAAGTGAAATTCACCTAGTGCACTTTCAAAAGGAAGACCGTAGGAAAATAAATATAACCCAGTTCACTTCCTTGTGGAAGACTCGGAGGAAGTGAATATTCACCCGGTGCACTTGCTTGTGGAAGAACCTGAGCACAAAAATATATACTCAGTCTACTTCCTGAAGAAGACGTTGAGTAAATAAATAAATTATATTACCCAGTTCACTTCTCTGAGGAAGACCCTGAATAAATAAATAGTCACTCAGTTCACTTCCAAAAGAAGACCCTGAGTGAATGGAAAATTGTATATTACCCAGTTCACTTCTCTGAGGAAGACCCTGGGTGAATAAGTAGTCACTTAGTTCGCTTCCAAAAGAAGGCCCTGAGTGAATGGAAAATTGTATTTTACCCAGTTCACTACTATGAGGAAGACCCTGAATAAATAAATAGTCACTCAGTCCACTTCCTGAAGAAGACCCTGAGTGAATGGAAATAGTACTTGTCTCGGGACGAATGATGGTGATGTTCAGCGAGTGCTGAGAATCACAATCGTCCCAAGGTAGACACGAGCTTTTTTGCAACAAGTGCGACGAAATATCCATTTTTGCAACAAATAATTGAGATGAAAGTAGCCAATCCCAAGCATCAGGGAAGGAAGGAGAAAAGCAAATAGGGACAAAAATTTTCCTTCCTACTTTCGTGCCGATGCTTGGAATTTTCATATAATTTTCTGTCCTTCTCAATTTTTCTAACCTCACCTAAGCCTACTCAAATACAGTCCACTCATGCAGTCAGCAACAAAATTATTATAAAATACATCTATCAATCTATTTATTTCATGTTGAAAAAACTTGTTGTTGAATGATTATAGTAAAAATGGTAAGACAGTATAAAAACATTTAACTAATTACAGAGAGTTAAAATGATTGATGAAATTGTGGATAATGTGAAATTATTGATATTGTAAAACAAATTTAGAATTTAAGAGGTATACAACATTTTATAATGTTGTAAACATTCTAAATGTTTAAATGATTGTGTTATAAATTTTTCAAAATTTCAGAAATTTTCGGATAAGTTTAAAATTTAATGAAATTTGTCAAAAATCTGTCTATAAAAAAATCGTGATATCTTATATTGAAAATCAAATCTTTCATATCTGACTAAAATGTTATTATATTATAAAAACTTTATTTTTATTACGAAAAATACAACCACTAATTAAAGACTCGGTGTTGAAAAACTAAAAAACTTTTATTATTTTTGAATTGCTGGTTACATAATATAATTATTTTTTGTTTAAAAAAAAAATTAATTTTTTTCAAATAAAAAAAAATTTTTTTTTTTCAAATACCAATAACAAAATGTTACTGGTTTATCCATATGTTACTGTGACTTCTATGTTTTAGGACACTGACGTTATTCTATGTTCAAGATATGAATTCAGTCTGTTCGTATGTCTCAAGTCTAATGTCGTCTCTGTCCCTCCGTATACCGTAGAGGTCGAAACGGATGTAATGTGTTTTTTATAGAGAAGAATAAAAAAGAATTTCAAAAAAATTTTGCAAACGAAAAAAAACTAAACAAAATCTTTCGAGTTTCAATCCAACTATTTAAAATCGATGTTATACTGAAGCTGCCCAATGTTAAGGATTATATTTCCTTTTCTATTGGCAAGCGGCTGAACTGAATGTCAAATGTCAAAATGTTTGAAAGTTTTCAACTAAACATGTCACGATTTAAATAAATGGGACTCGTAGCACCCTGAGTTCAATCTAGACAATTATAAAAAAGAGCTGATAAAGAAAAAGAAATAAAAGAAAGTAAAAAAACTATTTTTAGTACAAATCTGATTTGTTTTTTACGTTCGAACTATTTTTATTTGTTTTTTCATTTGAACGAAAAAATTTTGTTCATTTTGTACATTTATTTCGTACAATTTATTTGTACACTCCGCAAAACAATTAACGATCTACACCCCTAAAATTTTGCTTTTTTCAATTTGTCATAAACTTTGACCCATTCCATTAAAAAAAATTTTTTTTAGACCAAATTGAAGCTTGGAACCTTAGCTTCAACATTCTTTGTTAAACAAAATTTTAACATCACAACAGATCGCGCTGCTGTCCAGTTTTTTGATGAAAAAAATTTTGCAAACTTTGAATCACTCTAACAACAACAACAATATCCTGTACACAGGTGTTTCTTACCGCGGAAATGTAAAATTCAGGATCTCCTGATGATTTACGAAGAAAAAAAACATTATAAAGATTGAAACTTTTGAAAGTTATAGATATTTTAAAAAAAGTGACTTTTTTCAGTATTTTGCCTATTGCATTGAATAGATTCATGGAAAATGAATAATTTTTTTTTTAAATTAAAGCTCAGATTATCGGCTTTCCAAATTTTATGCTGGTAAATTTTTTTGTCATACAAATGAAAAAATTACGCAGAAGTAAAAATAGGCATTTTTAGGTGGATCAATAATTGTTTTGGGGAGTGTATAATGTCCATTTTTTAAAAAAGCACTAGAATTTATTATCTGTTTAGGACAAAAATCAATGTCTCTTGTTTTATGATTGGCTACTGTCATTGGGACACGCTTGTTTACTAGTCACAATTAAGTCTAAGTTGGACTGAATCCATCTTACATCCCAATTGTTGCCGAACCTTTGATATTGGTCTGCTAAGCATTTCCCAAAAGCAATCGCTATTAAGAAATGAAGACGACAAAAATAAAATTTTATAAGAATATTTTTTATATTGTTAAATTTTCTTCTTGAGAATGTTTAGAGAAATTTGAACCTTTTTTGGATTTTTTCAGAGATGTGATTAATCATGACGTCAATTTTGTTATTAGATCATCATTGTGACATCGTTGGCATATTATAAAAAATTGCAGATTAATCGTGAAAAAATTTTCTGATGCAGTAATAATGAGACCTGTACTATCAATCATCTGAGAGTTATCCGAAAAGTAATTGGGAGAATTTCGTTAAGGCAATATAAAAGTTTAAAAGATAACTAAAATTGAAAAATAATGAAAATGCAAAAACTATTTTTTGGAATCGTACAAAAAATGCTGTCGCATATATTTGCATTTTCTGCGTATTTCTACTTTGTTAGTTCTCCTGTGATAAAATTCGTATGATGCTGAACAAAGTTGAAATTCAATATGGTAATGATGGAAAGATCTGAAGATTTTTGTCTACTTCAATGATTTTAAAATACATTCCATGAATTCTGTGAGACGTAAAATACCAATTGCTTTATAATAAGGGCGAACACGATTCAATCAAGGTGGACAATAAAGATACACCTACCAGTAGGATTTTACGACACGTCGCCAACCAATAAAACCTTACTGATAAAAAAACCAAATGAACAAAAAAACTTTCGAAAAAAAAAAAAATAAAAAACTAATTTAACATCGAAAACCAATTGTACTTCGTTTCAGCTGATAGAGTGAATACGTATTGATGTGGTAATTTAATGCCTGATTTCATTATACGTGATTTTTTCTTATAGAAAATCTGCAATCGTAATGGAGTATTGATTGGTTGCAAAATATGTCGTTATTGAAATGCGTGTGGTCCTTATTTGATCATTAAACATATCAGCAACACGATAGGTGTAATTAATATTGAAAATTTTGATCTGCTGACGATGCCTCTTGTCGTACCAGACTAATTCATTTTGTCGCAAGTGATTCGTCGAGCACACTTTGAACTACGCACGAATTATGATGACAACTTTTTTCTCGGAGGTTTTAGTTACACAGAGCGATATACGAAGTGATATTGTATATAACACATATTTTCTGTAACGTGAAACGATAACAATGATAATAATGTGCTGTACCATCGAATTTTATATTGGGTGTTAATTATGAGCTTCCGGTGATAATAAAATTACCATGAATAATGCACGTAACACGAACACCATCATCTTTAAATTTTGATTACAACTTTTTTATCTACCTCTTTTTTTGTTTAAGATTTGAATCGGTGTGATAAGCGAAAGGCGAAATAGAAAAAAGAGATCCAGAGACGGATGGGAACTCCTTCTGGCCACTTCACCGGGAGCTTTCGAGTTATTTTGGAGGCATTCAGATTTTTCCGAAGGTTCTCGTATCCTTTCGAGAGCCTTCGGGTCTTTCCGGAGGCTCTTGGGCTTCACGAAGGCCTTGGGAGCGGGGGAAATCCTAGGATCGCGAGCAGGAGCCATAGCCGGGCGGGCAGAGAGGGAGATATTGGGAACGGGAGCGGGAGCAAAAGGGAAATTAAAATTTTCCTAAAAATCATTATTTAATTTATTTAAATTAACGAAACGAAAATGGAATTCCGGTCAGGCCCTTCGGAATGACCGGCGTGACGCACTGTATCAACTCCAGGCAGGAATACTGATTGAAACCTGGTAACGACCCAGTCAGTATTCCTTTCATCGAGATTTCCTGGCTTAAACCATATCGGACCCTAGTTTTCGGCATGGCATGCCCGATTGGATTTCTACTTGAGATCAGGGATCATGGGTATCAGGGACTTGACTGCTAGAGGGCCATATGTGTCGGTTTTATCGGGTTTTATTTTACGGGATATATCAATATCCTGATATCAATATATCAGGATATATA
Source organism: Trissolcus japonicus (assembly GCA_030522925.1). Taxonomy (NCBI): domain Eukaryota; kingdom Metazoa; phylum Arthropoda; class Insecta; order Hymenoptera; family Scelionidae; genus Trissolcus; species Trissolcus japonicus. The sequence goes on from JAPYZS010002868.1 coordinate 8,867, forward strand.
TAGTCAACAATCACTTGTTACCCTATAAGAAGTGGTCGGAGAACAATTTTCGACCAAAGTTTCATTGATTGGTCCAGTAATTATATTTATATTTGCATTCAAATGCACACAACCTAACCTTAATAGGAACACATGTTTTGAACTTCGTCTGTTTGTATTAATTACTAATTAATAATTATTATATTATTATTTAGTGAGTTTTTTTAGACGATCTCATTTATTAAAGCTGTATCTATTTACCTGACAATTTGTGTCTTCTTAGATGATGATCAGAAATATGTGATGCAAGTTTCCAATGACCCGTAAACAACTCTCTTTCTAACCTACGGAGCAATTTCAGCCGTGCTGCGAACTTACTTTGACGAGCAATTTATGTTTTTTTATTGTTTACAAAAATTATTTTTATTGTAAGTTTTCACTATGTAATTGTTACTGTTCTTTATATTTAATTCTGCATTTTATTTCTATATTATTTTTTTGTATTTTATCTATCCAATTTAACTTTTCTAGCTTAATACTAATTGGTACTGTAACACAAACTTGTGCTTTTACCTTAGTATGTATACGACTCTTAATAAATTGTGAAGTTTAAATTCGGTTTTTTTCGACCGTTTGTATTTATAATGAGTAATTATGATATGATGCAGTATAAATATCAAAAATTAGTTTCAACACTTCAACTGAATTATTAAATTGATATAAAATACCACTCATTATTATATATAGTAATTTTTTGAGATTAATTAAAATTAATCTCATTGATATTAAATTTGTCATTTTTGGTACGAAGTTTTGAAAATACAGATGTGAAAAAATAAAAATTCATCACATTAAAAAGTTTATACGATGTAACCATAGAAAAAAAATTTTAATTTCGATTATTTTAAATTATTTGCACCAAAGCAATTCCAGAATTAACTGATCATTAGCCGGACCAAAAAAATTTTTTTTTTTCGAATTTAGTGGCACACTCCTGAAAAAAATACACGTGTTTCTAAGAACCTCCTAAACACGAAAAAAATAGGTTCCACTTTTTTCGAAAGGGTGACATATTCTAAAAAAATTATTTCTGTTTATTTTTATTTTTACGGATTCGGCATTAAAATAAGTCGATACAAAAAGTTCTGATTCAGTTAGTGTTTGTACTTTGTCCTATAATATCTTGATCCCCTTATAAGGAACTGATTTTTTTAGCTTTTTTATAAGTCCGTTATATTATTCAATTTTTATTTACAAATAGTAATTTTCATGGTTTTCATTAAAATTGTAAAAATAAAACAATTTAAGAGAACAAAATTTATTTCTATAGATTCATTTATTAAATAATGAATTAATAAAATACATAGATAATGTGGCGTCTAAAAAAGAGAACAATAAAAGTTTCAAATTATGTCGGTATACTTTATATATACAGTATGAGATTCAAAGTAAATCACGCTGAGGATCTAAAATTCACAAAATTTTTTTATACATGAATAGTTTTCTATGAACTTGATTGAAAATTTTTATACGACGGATTCGACTAAGTTGTTTTTAAAGGAAATAGATTGTAAACAAACAGGCAACCTATCGGTCGTCAAAACTCACTCCAAAAGTCCGTACCCATGATCTCTTGAATAAAAATACGAAATTTCGTTCAACAAAATTTTTGTTCGCGCCTAAAAATGCTGGCGCCTGAAATTTTGATGCCCAAAAATGTGAACGCCTAACTTTTTTGTTTTTTATATTGTTACGTGATGCCTAAATCACGTTATATTTTAAATCGAACCTAGAAAAAATTCAAATTAAACTGAGCAAAATGAGAGTTTTGGTGCAAAATTTTATTGAGAAACAATCAACTATTTCCATTATCGTTGATTGTTATATAATTACAATTCTCTTTTAAAAAGAGTATAAATATCATAATTAAAATGATAATTTTAGAGAAGAAAATATTTATATTATGATTACAATAAATGGGTCCAGAAATCATTTATTTTTAGCAACAATTTATGAACAATTGTTAATGATATTTCATCATATAAATCGTTGGCATCTGAGTGTCTTTTGATACAAGAAATAATTAGGCCATTCGTATACACGAATTCGTGGGCCGTAAACAATGAATGACTGGAAAAGCGTATTAGAGTGATTTCATAATGCATATTGATGAGCAGGTGACCAAACGCTATGATGTAAGAAAGACCCAAATTTTGTACACTGTTTTACAAACGTGTTGAAATATCAAATGATTTTCCTG
>JAPYZS010002873.1:0-13363 GCA_030522925.1 Trissolcus japonicus
ATTCATAAAATTGCAACACTGAAATCCCAGATCCGTACATTGGCATGATTCAAGGTGAAAGGTAATCACCTAATTCATAGAGTATCCACGAAAATCAAGATGAAAGGTGTCACCTATTTTGTAGCATAGGACAATCGAAAGTGAAAGGTGTGACCTTGTCCAAAAAGACACCCGCTCCAGATCCCTATAGTCACTACTCTCAACTCTCCTCTTTGAGTTATTTACAACGTAGATTTAGAAAAATACTTCCACAGAGAGGTTTTATTTACCTTCATGGGTGTTCTCCAGAAGGTGGAGGGCAGACTTGTTATTCACGAACAGAGTGATTGGTAGGTTTGTAATCAGGATGCCAAGTTCCTGCGCTAGTCGCTTGATCTAACACATATCATCAATATCAGCTGCTGCTGTGTGGTACTCGGCCTCTGCTGTCGAGGTGGCCACGAGTCTCTGCTTCCGTAAATACCACACCAGTGGTCCTTCTCTCAAGATCAGATCACCGCCGATCGTCTGCATTATTTGGTCATCTCTTCCGAAGTTTGCGTCCGAGAAGGCTAGATAGTAGTTCCTCCATGAAAGTGAATTCCAGCAGTTACCAATCCTTGCAGATAGTAAAACACCCGTTTCACTATTTTCCGATAGCTCCGCTGTAGTAATTCTCAGCTGACACTCTGTCGTCGTTCACAAGATCTTGCTTCTTTGTAATCATTCATGGCCTTGTTTCCAGTCGTACTTCTTCATTCGAGGTAGCCCATATGTAGTCTTACGAAGGTATCCAGACAGGTAGTGCCAATTAAACTGGCAAGAACGATCCTGGCTCAAGGCAGATTTAGCGTAGGCTTAATCTGGATGGAAGGACACGGTCAGAAAATGCTATTAATGGGTTTGGGTTTGGCCACCTTGCTAGAATGTGCAAGGCTCCAGACCTTTCAAAGATGTGCTTCAAGTGCAAAGACACCTTACATCATACTAAAGACTGCAAGGCAATCGACACGAAATGTTGGCCGTGTGAGAAGAATGGAAACCATACCTGCACTAGCATGTCCTGCGTACCAGTAGGCGGTCCATGATGCAACCAATCAAAAGAAATGAGCTTTCTCCGACTGAACCTGAACCACTTCCCAAGATCTGTTTTGGCAGTCTTTGCAGGAGCTAATCATCGATGTACAATATATATACAATATACAAATACAATTGCGCAAGGTGTCTACCACTCTGGCGACACCTAGATCACTCAGAAATTCATCCATTGTACTCTCACGCGCCTAACAGTTGGTATAGGGGAAACCTGCCCGCGTGTTTACAGCCCTAGCTGTTTGTACTCATCTCAGTTTGTGGCCTTTGGATTTCTATACGCCCTTCTCTGTAGTCCACTTCCCTGGACGTTGAAAAGTATATGCATATGATCAGAGAATGATGCCTCTCTTGAGACTCTCCATCCTCCGATCAGGTCCTGCGCACTCTGTGTGCATAGTGTAATGTCAAGGACTTCTTGCCTGATAATATTCCTAAACGTACGCTCTCCACCTCTGTTTAGAAGGTTGAGGCTAGTAGTCATCAGGTATTCTGCCAGTTTTTTCCCTCTCAGGTTTATGTCAGTTTTACCTCAGATGACGTGATGGACGTTGGCGGCCATGCCAACAAGGAGATCTACTTTCGTCCGGTCGCATTGATCGATCAGTGCTTCCAGTTCGTCTGTAGGTGCCTCCTTGTCATGTGGAAGGTAGGCCGAGGCTATCACTGCTTCGCGGTCTCCGTCCTCTGTTTTGAACCTAATCTTTACCGATGTTCGGTCCCTTGTACAGTTCTCAGGCAATATGTTCGCCGTTACATTTTTCACTGCGATACAAGTCCTGGATTTATCTACCTGTGGAGAAGTAAAAAGTTTCCAATTACCTTAGAGCTCCCTAATTTTTCCCCCTCCAGATCCATCGTTCTTGTATCAGTACCATGGCTGTATGCCGCACTGAAAGCCACTGTGCCACAACGGCAGTAGCAGCTTTACAGTGTTGCAAGTTGATCTGTAGGCACTCAATTTTGTCTATCATATTGAATAATGGCATAAGTTAATTGTCTCTTTGTATGTAGAAAGAATGTAAAAAAAAAGAAAAACGAAAACTATGGAAAGAGAAAAAGAAGAGAACAGTATAAAAGTAGAAAGAGATAGAAACAGACAAGAACATAAAGAGACTACATTGAAAGGGAGGGTAGAATCAGAGCCCAATAAAGAAGCATCATCATCTACCTACCCCTGCTCACCTGTTGGAGCCTGAGGATCTTCATTCATTGCCTCAGGCCCTTTTTTCTCCAGCTCCTTCTTGTCTTCAAAGGGGAAGGTGACTCGCCCCATATTGAAGTATGGCTTGCCTCCCAACCTCTCCAGATCCAAAAAGGATGGTTGATCCACTCCGAAGCCTCTTTACGGTGTAAACGCTCGAGCGTTCTGTCTCCAGCTCGCGGTTCTGGCCCTTTAACACCTTCAGGATCTTTGGCGTCTCTGGGGTCGGTAGCGGGAAGTGGCCCACCACTCTCTTCAGCCTAAGGTAGGCACGGGAACCCTCACAGAGTAGCTCCGCGCCATCCCGAGATCTCAGAGACGGTACTACGCGCATCAACCAGTTCTCTGACATCTCGTCAGTTTAAATGATGAGGCACACGCCACTTCTCGCTGTTGTACTCGAACCGTGGCTTCTCCTCTGATTCAAAGATCGCATCAAAGAGTGCTGCGTTCAGTAGTCTTACCTGCTCCTCCGTGAAGCCCACCTCCGGGTAGCCCTTTGGGACAATGGCCATCCTAGTGAAGTTCTTGAGGGCTTCGGTGAAGGACTTATCCAACACTCTCCTCTTCTTCTTCTCCTTCTTACCTGATGAAGAGGTTCTTACCTGAGGGTCCCTTCGTCTCTTCGTTTGAGGAGCCCTCTGTGTACTCTCCGCAGGCCTTGAGGTCCCGGGTTCTTTAGCTAACTCCCTCCCGGAGAAGGTGCCACCCGCAGTTTCTGCGGCCTTCAGAGCCTCGCGGAGTTTCCTTTTTCTTTTCTTCTCAGCTCCACAGAGGTTTTTTCTTTCTGATCTGTAGGCCGGTCTCTCTCTTTCAGCCTCCTTTGAGGCCGAGCTTATGTTGAGCTCATCCAGGGAAAGCTCGCTGGTGTTAACCATGGGCTCGACCGGCCGGTCGAGGTCCATGGGTGTTTGGACCTTTTCCATCGTTCCCTGATGCAGAGCCCTTTCATCTAGGCAGAGCCCCGCATGCCTGAGTAAGGCGATTTGAATACGAGGGAGGTCGCCTGGTATCCCAAGGTGCACGCTTCACGCAGCTTCCCCTGCGCCACGCAAACCCAGCGCGGCTACTGGGTTTTGGGGTATGCATTTAGCCGCTTCTGTGAGCTCCCAGAAGACAGCAAACCCGATGTGCCGTACATACGCAGCACATCGGGGGACCGCTTCTTAGTCGCCTTCGGAAAGCCCCGACCGAGTCCCGCGCCATTCACCTGGCCCAATTTAATGGAGAGCCCGTTCATAGGGGTCTATACCATTCACATCAACAGAGCCCGTTTATAGAGATGCTACACTCATACTGCAAAAAACTCAAAACTGCACTCAAAACTGCAAGGTCTTGCGATCCCTAATGGAGAAATCATTGATGTAGCTATACTCAGCGAGCAATACCGCGACATCTAGAACGCAAGATCCTGGATAGCAGACGGTACCGGACGACCAGCTATCTGGGTACATAAAGGCTTCTTCATCCAGGAGGTAAAACCAATTAAGTAACACAAAACCATGAAGTCGTGCCGTCAATCACAAACGAAGAGTTGCTGAAGGCTGTCCAGAGGATTAATGACATCAAGGCTCCAGGCTTTGACGGCATTCCAAATATGGCTTTCAAGACTGCAACTAAGGCGCAACCAGAAATCTTCAGAAACGTTGCCTGTCCAGAGGAGAAAAGATCCCTGACTCCTACCGACCTATCTGCTTACTGAACACAGCCGGCAAAGTTCTCGAGAGGATCATTTGCAATCGTTTGGAGGTATTCAGCGGGAGCAATGAGGGCCAAACGGAAAAACAGTTTAGTTTCCGTGAATCCAAATCCACGATAGACGGTGTGGATATTTCGTTGGTATCGCAAGAGAGGCAATAGGTCGAAGCTGGACGAGAAGTGCCAACAGATATTTGGCTATCGTAACGCTAGATGTGAGGAACACATCAAACTCTGCCAGATGGAGCTGCATCACGGAAACCTTGCAGAAGATAAAGGGTCCCAGACTACCTGATGAGAATGATTGCCAGCTATTTCTCGAGACGTGTCTCGACTTATGCCTCGGAGTCGGGAAGGAGATCGTACTATGTCACGGGTGGTGCTGTCACGTCGTGGGAAAGTTCCTAGAAGAGGTCACGTGCATTGCGAATGAAGCTGTTGCCAACATTCGGTGATGGCTGTTGTCAGTTGGTCTGCAGCTTGCTGACCACGAAACCGAAGCTGTCCTTGTGACCGACAGAAAAAGGCGTGAAACCATCACTCTTGCTGTCGGAGACTGCGACATAACATCACAACGCTCATTAAGTCACCTGGGAATACAGATTGTTGCCAAGCTACGTTCGGCAACAATCTGAATTGTTAGCCAGAGAACACTGTGCGTCGCAATTGCGCGGTCGAGTATCATGTTCAACACGGGAGGACCAAGGCAGAGCTGCAGATGTCTACTCTCCACTGTTACCAGCTTCATCTTGCTGTATGCAGCACCTATATGGTCATCGGTTATAAACACCATCTCATATGGACCGCATGATGACCAGGGTCTACCAGAGAGCTGCATTGCCGGTCATCTCTGCCTATCGCACAGTGTACGGCGAGGCTGTGTTTGTGTTGGCCGACGTGACGGTAATCGGCCCAGTGAAGAGTGAGTGAGACCGGATTTACCATCGCGCACAAACTTCCCCCGGTAACGCGAAACTGTCCATAGTGCAAAAGGAAAAGATTTGGGCTGGACACCTCGTCACTTAGCCCAAATTGCGATGAAGAAGAAGAGACACCAGAGCACGTTTTTTTTCAAGTGCTCTCGCTTTTTCGCAGAGATAGAAGCCCTGAGATGGCAGGACTTCTATCTCTGCCTTTTGTTCTGATTTGATATGAGAGCGTTTGTTGAATTTCCTTCCTGTCCTCTGAATTGATCATTTTGTCGCTTGTCCTCAAGTCTAAGTTGCTCAATCAATTGAGTAATGTTCCTGTCCACGTCGCTGACATTGTCCCAAGATGTCCGAAAATGTAATAATTTTGGTGGCAGCATACTTAGAATTCTTGTCCTGATCCAGCTATCACGTACTGGATCGTTTTCAGTTGGCGATTGTTCACCATATGTTACAATTTCCATGCAGTTTTCTGCATCTGATTTATTTTTATCATAAACATAAGTAGAAAATTTCCTACGAAAAGCTTACATTGTTACCTCAATTTTTGTTACATACAAACTAACCAATTTTTCCAACATTGCTTTTGGTGTAACACATCTTGCTATTTTGTTTGCAATAGAGCTACAGATATTTAACCTCATCATTGACTGTGCCTCTAAGTCTTATGTGATCCATGCTTTGACTGCGTCTTCAGGTGGTCCTGTGCTATCACTGTCTGCGAGACAGCGCGTCTTAACCAGAGTCCAAGTTGACTCAGAAAGACTACTCACTCAAAGATGTTAGTATAACCCCATCATTGTTACCCTCTATCTGGTGGCAAATCTCTACCACGCAGAGTTCATACCTAAATGGAGGACAGGCTGTACGACAGTGACCGAGCACGTCGTGCAGTCTTGGCTTGGAGTCTTGTAATCCTCCGCCCTGCGTACCGCTATTTTACGTTCGATACCAATAGTGGTGCCTGGTAGTTGCGGATGAGACCCGAAGGTCCCTACCGTGGCCCTTTACCGTACCATGCTTGCCACTCATTCAAGCTCATTCAAGCCGACCCAGGAGCATTCGTATCCAAGACGAACGTACAGTGGTCTTGAGCACTACAACACGCGAATCACCTTTCGGATCACGGCGAGTTGTTGTTCCTTCTACCCTGTTTTCGTTACCCAGATGGGCCTTTACTAACAGGAATCGGAACTGAGTAGCTCCACACCCGCAGGGATGTATAACCATCTGATTGCACGTTTTCGCTATGATCGTTTGACGGGAAAACGTGCGACCCTCGAATCTTTCCAATTTAGCATACAACCGGGGACCAGGTGGTCCAGTGCTATCACTGTCTGAGATACAGCGCGTCTTAACCCGAGTCCAAGTTGACAAAAAAGATGTTTAAGTGACCCTATCTTTGTTACTCTCCAACTGGTGGCAAACCTCTGCCCCGCAGAGTCCGTACCCAATTGAAGGAAAAGTCGCTCAACAGTGGCTGCCTCCACCCTGCGTACCGCTATGTTACGTTCGACACCGATAGTGGTGCCCGGTGTATTTCGGATGAGACCTGAGAGTCTCTACCGGGCTCTCTTTACCCCGCTATCCTGGCCACACAGTCCAGCGGGGAAAGAAGCCAATAAAAGTCGACCCAGACGTCAGCTGTGTAAGGGGACAGACGTCTGCCGATCTTGAGCACTAACAACACGCGATTCACCTTGCGGATCACGGCGAGTTGCTGTTGCTTTTACCCTGCTTTCATACCCAGTGGGGCATTTACTAACAGGAAACGAAACCGAGTGGCTCCATACTCCCAGGGATGCACAGCCATCCGAGTGCACTTGTTTGCTGTGGACGTTCGATTGGGAAAACGTGCGACCCTCGAATCCTTCCAATTTTGTATACCACCGGGGTCCGACAAACCTAGCTGTATTCGTAAAGTTGGTAAATCTCCCCAAAGAACATTTTATCTGCTTGGGTATAACCTGACTATTATTAATTCAAGTTAATTCACGAGTGGCTTTTGAAAAAACAAATATGCTACATGAAAGAAGAAGAATCTTCGAAGAAACCGAAAATGCAATAAAAATTATTTTCATTTTGTTTTAAAATTTTTGTTATTTCTCGCTTGCCAGTCCAACTTGAACCTAGAAATACCAATAATTTATTATTATTATCAAAATATTAAAATAAATAAATATTAAATATTTATTACTATTGCAATTGATTTTTTTTACTTATTCGGACGAGGGAATTTTATGTCTTATTAAATCGAGTAATTTAAAATTACACGATTACAAATTTTTGGGTCTTTAATTGAATACAGGTGTTAGAAAAGGTAATAGGTGGCTGAGTCAAATATTTTCATCATACGATTGGTTTTTTTCGAGGAGTCTGAACTGTTTTGGTAAACATATTTTTAGGTATTTTTCATCACGGAGACTCAGGACGTGAATTATATACTTTATTGTGGAAGACAGTATATTCAGACTTTTTTTTCAGAGTTTTTTTGATATCAAGTTCGAGGCGTATCGCGTAAGTTGCTGTTGTTCTCGGTAATTAAGTAATTATTCAAAGAACTCCGTTTGAGTTTTCTCGATCAGATCAACATACTGTAGGTCCCAAATTGGCGCTGCGTATAAAAGCGTCGCTGCCACAATACTATAAGATAATTTGAGTCAAGCTGGCCAGTAATCGATTTTAGCATTATTACATATAGACAAAGTTATAACCAAGGCCATTTTTGTCTTATCAATTGCTGACATCGCAACGCGGAAACCCAAGGTAGAATTTGAAAAAGTTTCGCACTATGAAAAGAATACGTTCCACAACGCCGGTCGACAACGCTGCCAACCTTAAATTGCCGAGCGCAACTGTCACTGCCGAACACATCATGCAACCATAATCTCATTTACACTGACACCTGCAGTAGTGTATGAGTAAACATCCGTCAAATTTTTGCCCAAACTCTCCAAATGATGCTCAGATCTTCAAACCAAATTCAAGGCGAAATGGATCACCAAACAGCCCTACATACACCAACACAGAACAGCGTGAATATGCAATTTTTCTCGCCGCTCCAAGACACGCATGCCACAAATCTTTATGATTTCATGAAAAGGGATGCAAAGGAACAACAAAAGTGCCAAGCAGAAGACGAAACTGAGCTGTCACGTATGAAAAAAAAGAGACCACTACCAACTCCACGCGCCAGCTAACCGGAGAGGACAGTGATTGGCGTGCGTACATCGACAATGCAGTTGAAAGAATTTTAAACGCCATGCAGGTCCACCAACAAGCAAACAAAGAGAACCAGGGGCGAGTGAACGCGAATCTTGATAACCTGAGCGACCAACTCGACACCGTCAAAAACCAACTGGCTGCAAGAGATCAAGAGTGAACCGACTACAAACAGCAAAAAAAAATTCGCGTCTCACAAATTGAAACATTTATCCAACAGGGCAACCTACCGACGGATCCATCAATCGACGAACATCTTAAACAATCGAAAGAACGTTTCATCGCTGCCGGTGGATCAAGTTTAAGCGACTCAGTGCAAAAAAATCAAACCAATACTACTCCTGGGTATCCGGCGAATATAAGTATAAAAATAACATAGTAATAAGAGGCCTATCCTGCAACGATAACAACTATGTAAAACTGGTTGAAGACTTTTTACAACACTTTTTCACCATTTTCGGAGCAGTGCAAAATGCTCGAAAGATCTCCGGGCCAGGTGTTCGCCTCGCTATACTGGTAGAACTAACGAATGATGAAAACAAACAAACGCTCTTGAAAAACAAACTACAGTGTACCACATTCACCATCGAAGATGACCGATCACTTATAGAGCGTTAACTTAGGAGCAATATCTGCAATGCGACTAGACTGGCCAAACGCAATGGTATACAGAAACGCATAGCAGAAAACAAATGTATAATTGGCTCAGACTGGTTTACATGGGATGAACTCACCGATACACTCACACCTTGTGTACCTCCGGCCACCAAGTCATCCTTGGTTCCCTCAGCCGCAAAAAACTGGATACAGTGCCCGCACAGAGGATAGTCTTCTGGAATGCCCATGGTGCGGGCAACATTTCCGATCTACCATCGATGCTGGTTAAAGGTGTTCTGGAGACGTGGACATTTGACCCCCCCCCCCCAGACTACCACCACACTGGAACAACCACACAATACATCACGCTCCTGCCACACGCGAAAAGAGTTCGGGACGACCTAGCGGAGGACTGCTCCTTATCAGTGCTCCTAACGTCAAAGTTAAAATCCTTGCATCCACCCATTCTCGGTTATTTGCCCACGTCTCATATGCACGAGTGTGCATGATCATCGGCACAGTTCATTTGAGACCCACTCGTGACATCACACACCAACTAGAACTACTTCATCTTACACTCGCCGACTTGATGGACAGATATGACAGTCTCCCTGTGATTGTTGGCGGCGACTTTAATGTTCGTATGGGCGAGCTGAATGCATTGCAACCAGACCTGTTACATGCAACAACTCTTACTTCTGACAGGGCGTCCCAGGACAAAATCACAAACAGGAAAGGCACTGATCTGATAGACATCATAGAATCGAACGATTTCGCATTGCTGAACGGTCGCACACCAGCCGATATTCCTAGTAACTTTACGTTTACTGGCCTCCAAGGTAACAGTGGTGTTGACTTTGTTTCGTTAAACCTTGTACACTTCCACCTTGTCTACAAGCTCCACGTCGAGTACATGCTAACACGCTTCGACCATCACCCGATAATCCTAGAACTAGTAGGCGATATCAGAGACCACCGAGATGATGAACCCTCGACACAACAACACACAACAAGGTATAGATGGAACGAGCAAAGAAGCCACGACTTCCAAAGTCACCTTAACGATGCGATACGTAATGTACACGAAAACGCGAACGCGACGCTGACCGCAGATGAGCTCAATAATCGTATCGTCGCCGCCATTGGCAACGCAGCCTCTGCGCCGGCAATGACAGCGACGGCTACACGAAACCTCAGGTGAAACGACAAGTCGTGGTTCGACGAGTAATGTTACAAAACAAAAATAAAGTTGAGAAAAGCCATTCAAATATACAAAAACGACCTCTTTAACGTTGAATTGAAAGCCACGTACCTTGATAGCAAGAAAAAATACACTACTGAAACTACTGAAACTCAAAAAGTTTGAATATCTAAAAGAAATATGTGACACTTTTGCCAACGTGAAAAATAGAAATGACTTCTGGAAGACTTACCGTAAATTCAAAAGTAAAAATCATACAATTTTAAACCCCATTAAAAACTAGCCTGGAAAACATTTCTGCGAGAATAGTACATCTCGCGAATTATAAACGAAACGGTCTTTTTCAAATTATACGATCGCACACTTGATTACCTCGTTAGCCCAACAAAATTGTCTTACGCCCTGAAAAGGGCGAAATCGGGAAAGGCACCCGGAGTAGACGCGATAAACTCTGATTTTAAAAAAAAACCTATCTCTGATATAGCAAGATCAAGTAGTGTTACTTTTAAATAACATTTCAGAATACGAACAAACTCCGGATGCCTGGTCCGAGATGCTCCTTATTATGTTTCATAAAAACGGTAATACAATTGATCTCTGTAACTATAAAGGTATCGCATTGTGCAACAACATTCTAAAAATCTTCACACAAGCTCTCCAAATCGGACTTAAAAAATGGTGAACAACGCTAGATTTTCGGCGAAACATAAAACGGTTTTGGATCTATAGGAAGTTGTGAAGACAATATTTATATTTCAGAAGCAGCCATTCCAATTCCAATTACATCTTGCCAACTAGATCTAAAGCGCGCTTCGATTCGGTGTCTCATACGTTACACTATCAAAAGCTGTTAAATTTCGGTGTAAGCCCTAAATTTATTCGAATTCTGAAATGCCTTAATGATAGAGCATTTTTGACGGCCGCGGTGTAGCTTTAGGAAGAACACTATCCGATACGAGAGTGATTTTAGTGGCGGTCGAGGAGTACTGTGAGCGCAATAGTCCTATGCTCAACCCAAACAAGACAAAAGTAGTGAAATTTAAGAATGCAAGTAGAATGAGTTGTAAGTTAAAAATAAATTTTTCGATGAACATCGCGAGATCGAAAAAGTAAACTCATATTCATATTTGGGGCTTGAATTCTTCAGCTCGTCACTTGGAACCCTCGCCGCTTCCCATGCAATTAGTAAGGCCCGCACAGTTATTGGCGCCACGCTCCAGCTACTGGGCATCACACGCAAGGATTCTATGGAAAGCAAATTAGAATTATTCAGCGGAGTAATAGTGCTTAGCCTACTATATGCAGCGCACATATGGGGTCTGCGCTACATGGAAAAACTTGAGATTATCTAAAGAGAGTTCCTCAAACGCCTACTCTACCTGCCACGCACGACCAGCAACGCAGCTCTTCGTCTTGAATTCGGCGTTGTGAAACTTTCATTTTTTGTCTTCAAATTGGCATGGAATTGGATCACTCATATGCTTGAAATGGAGAACAATAGACTAGCTAAAATATGCTTCAATCGACAAATTTATTTATATAAAAATACGAATATTTTGCCAAAATATAACTGGGTTTCAAAATTTGCAAACAAGATAAAATTAACTTTTCTTATGCACTTGATAATTTGAATACAATTTTTTGGAAAAAATACCGTACTACAGATTTAGATAAATTCTTTGCCCACCTCAAGCATATGGACGTAATCCAATGCAATAATGCGCCCATGTCCACGTATAGAATTATGCGTTCACTCTTCGATAAACCCGCTGAATACTCGTTTTTTCGCTAACAAAACTGTATAATTGAAATCAATAACACTTCCTATTTCGTAGACCAATCGACAATTTGCACTGCGTGCAACTTGAACACAAATGAAACTCTAACACACTCCTTTTTCGAATGCCCACTTCACTTCCATTTTAGACAACACTATTTTAATTTTTGCTACCCTTTTTCACCAACGAACCCGCTAAGCCGGGTTATTTGATTAATGTTTCAATGGACGTTCATGGATAATTATCGTATACTTATAAAACAATACATGTATACTTTTTCAACAATTTTAGGAATGAAGATACACTCTACAAAATAATGATTTACCATAGATGAAATCTATCTGGCACAGTCCAAAAATCGTTTTGATTTTTGTTTAATCCGGAAATAGATTTCCTTATTACGATTTCTTATTCGCTAGTGATTGTGGCTAGGACCTAAATGATTACAGCAACAATAAACACTATTTGAGATTATCAAAAAATTGAGCCCATTAAAAATGAACAAATATGTCTGATTTATATTTATTATATAAATAATGTCGATTTCTTCCATAAAATTTATATTTTTTTCAAATTCATTCTATTATAATCATCGTCGCTGTAGTATTTCATTTATCTTCATTGAGACATACAAACGTGATTCATAACATAAGAGCATAAACACACAGGTAGCGCTTAGCGCGACGAAAAACCCACACGAATTGACACCAAACGTGAGGCGATTTCTAACTTCACAGAAGTTTAATATGATAGAGAATGACAGTCTCAATTGGAAAGGAAATCACTTAGTTACAGCCTCTTCCATAGTGAGATTCCATTGATTGTCGTTCTCTGAAAGACCTAACACCTCGCACGCTTCTCTGTAGGTAAGGTATTTCTTACCGACGATTGTCAAAGGGGAGTGAACGATGGTCGACCTCTTACAACCGTCAGTAGAAGTCGTAAGCAAAACACTCGAATTGATTCGGATGCACTGCATACATACGCCCAACTGCAGAAGATTGTTTCACTGTTGGCAAATCGGAAATACATACGCCTTATTTTCTACTACTTTTTCACGACCTTGAAGATGGTCCACGTAAGATAGTTCAGTACCTCAGAATATAGTTCGCATAATTGTAGAATAACTTTGCAAAATCGTCGAAGTGGCATAAATAAAAGAATGCAGTGAGAGTCGTAGCTGGAGGGTCCTCGAGACGCTGATGAAATATCTCTTCGTTAAAATAAATCCGCTGACCATTTTCCAAATAAATTGTTAAATGTACAACAGGTGTAAATCGTTGGTGCAGTTTAAAATGCATGACTCGCCAAATTGCTTCGTTACTGTTGATATATCGACCAGTTTAATACATTTGTATTTCATCTAGTGGATTGGGTTTCCTACGAACATGTTGAACCTCGAAAAAAAAGCTTAATCAGAACCCTTGTTAATATAACTGCAGATATATGTATCGCCTTTACGGAGTTGCAACATTCAACGTTAATGTGAACCTTAAATGCTGTTGACAAAAATGGATAATATGCTACGACCCACCGGTCGTCTATAGTTAATTGATCGTCACAACGTATATTGATGTTACACGTGAAACCACCATCTGAAGGACCTTGGCATCTGTACCTTGGATATCTATGTTCATTTTCGATTTTATATGAATTTATATAA
>JAPYZS010002883.1:0-16018 GCA_030522925.1 Trissolcus japonicus
TTCAACATAAATGATTTCTGGACCCATTTATTGTAACCATAATATATCATTAAATAAATATTTTCTTTTCTAAAATGATCAATTTAATTATGATATTTAAACTCTTTTAAAAGAGACTTGTAATTATATTACAATCAATAATAATGGAAATAGTGGATTGTTTCTCAATAAAATTTTGAATCAAGAATCTCATTATGCTCAGTTTAATTTGAATTTTTCTAAGTTCGACTTAAAATTTAACGTGATTTAGGCA
Organism: Trissolcus japonicus; assembly: GCA_030522925.1. Lineage (NCBI taxonomy): Eukaryota > Metazoa > Arthropoda > Insecta > Hymenoptera > Scelionidae > Trissolcus > Trissolcus japonicus. The sequence continues at coordinate 254 of JAPYZS010002883.1, forward strand.
TCACGTAACACCCTCAAACCGTTCTTTCATTACAATTTTCGTTTGCGGATCCATTTTAAATCGACTTCGAAGCAATACTGACGGAAAATCAGTGACGTAGAATCAGTACATCTCAAATCTATAGCTCAAATATAAAATTCAAAACAAACTGAATAGTGTATGTTTATATCTTGTATATGTGCCAAATTTAAAAAATTAAATGAATAGAAAGTTTTCTACATGTTAATGGATTGTCCTTACATAAAATAACTTTTTGTAGAGTTGCAATAATTGAGTAAAACTGTAATATTTAAACGTTATGAAAATTAAGTTAATGTGTAAACATTATCACAATCACTGTCAGATTTTGTCTTTTGGGTTTCGATTTTGATTTTCAACTTCAATTTCGGAATGATTTTGTTATTGAACAATTTCATTTTGATATTGGTTTGCATTTCGACTTTGGTTATCATGTTGTACTTTGACTTTGATTTCGCATTTGGTTTCTGAGTTTGGTTATGATTATCTAATCGAATGAAATGTATAAAATTCAAATTTGAAAATTAAAACATTTAAATCAAAAAACACCAGACATAAGAAAGAAAGAAATAGGAAGGCTTCTTTCTATGAAGAAGTAGGCTTCTTGTAAGAAAGAAATAGGAAAAAAAGAGACAGCACTATGAAAAAAACGAATCTAAATACATGGAATTGTCACGTGATCCACCACACATTCAAAGATTGTTCGTTCCAGCAATCTGATTGGCTGAGCTTACACTCATGCTGATTCGTGCTGTTCCAGAATTGAAGTGTTAAGTAATTTACTTGAAACAAGCTACAGTACTTTTAAGTAGTTCATTTAAATATACTATTAATTAAAACATATATGAAAAGTGTTATAATCACGGAAATATTTTATAAAAGATTTTCATATTTATGCACGAACAACTCGACAGGCGGCGCTACTCGCAGCGCCGCTTATCAAGTCCCAGACGGAAGTGTTGAAGGGACGGGTCAACGGATGAGGATCGATCTGTTGAGTGTTCGAGTTTTCTATTACAAAAAGACTGAGAAATAGACATTTCGTTTCGCATTGCGTCGCGTCAGCGGTGGGGAAGTAATTTATCTTGCTTTCCTACCGTTTTGTTGTGTTCGCGCTGCATGCCTAACTTAACCTTACTTGGTGAAAATCAAAGTAAAACAATCCCCCAGTTTGCTGGGTGGATTTTCCGTGTGCCAGGATGAGTCCTTGGGACGAAAATGAACCAGGAAGAGATGGAGGAAGAAAAGTTCGAAGAATATTTGGAAGTGGACGAGCGTGGAGAATCAATCATGAAACGGAGACCAAAACGGAAGAGGACAGAGGATTCGATGTTGAAAGTTTCCAACAGATTGGCGAAACAAGGTGTTTTCAACAAACCAAAGTACAACGAAGAAGGATACACAGAAGGAAGCAAAGGCCCGTACGGAGTCTGGATTCGCTACGCGAAAAAAGACGCCAAGGAGTTCAATATCTACAATCTCGGAAAAGTGATCTTCAAAAAATACAAGTCAATTATTGGAATTAAGAGAGACGGACGTTATAAAGAAGTCATCTACTTCAGAGAAAGAGAGGAGGCGAATGATGCATTAAAGGACAAAATTTTTGACATGAGCGGTATGAAAGCTTTCATACCGGGCTTCCGGAAAGTGAGAAAAGGTATACTCAAGGAGATTCCTGTAGATATGACTGAAGAGGAGCTGGTGGAAGCCATTGACTCGTCAGCCAAAGTTAGTAAAGTGACAAGAATGAAGAAAAAGAACAGAAAAGCAGGTGAAGGAGAAGATGAATGGATTCCCAGTTCAGCTGTACTCGTTGACTTTGTCGGACAGGACCTGCCCGCAGAAGTTTTAATCTATCAAGTAAAGACGAAAGTCGAACCTTATGTTTCCAAACCTATGAAATGTTTTAGATGCTTCAGGTTTGGTCACATAATTAAGACATGCAAGAATGGTGAGATGTGTTCGATGTGCGGAATGGTGAAACATGAAGAAGACTGTACAGTGGAGACTCCGCAGTGTGCCAATTGCAGGAGGACACAAGTCTTTCGACGCAAAGTGCCCAACGTTTCAAAAACACCAACTAGTGAACGAAAAAATGGCGTTTGATAACATTTCATTCGCCGAAGCTAGAGCCTTGGTTTTTGGTGTTCAGAAACCACCGCAGAGGACCAGAGAAAACTACCTGGCGCTGCAGCAGAGGTTGCATGAAGCAAGGTAGCAAACGGCATACAGCCAAGCAACTAAGACTCATCAGTTGAGTATTCAGGCGAGGGAGGAGGATGAGAAGACGCTGATCATTCCAAGCAGAGGGGTCATCTCCAGGACGTCGGTCAACGCGGACAGCGAAGCTGCCCTCCCAACATCGAAAAAGAACAAGACTGAAGAACCAAACAAAGACAGGAAGGTGGAAAACCCAGCCTGGGAGAGTCCCTCATTCCTGTTAAGGAGAGAAGTAACATTAGTATGACGAATAAACTACACAACAGATTTACAGGTAATAATGAGGATGTTAACCTCAAAGATACTAGAAAGTTGAGAACATACGAAAACAAAGGCAAAGGCAAAGATAGATATAAAAAATCATGATTAGTTTTGACTTAAATGAATTTAAAAAAAAAAGAAAGACACATTTTTTTCTCTATCTATTCATTCAAAATAATTGATTTCCATTTTAACATTTTACAATGAAACTGCCGCAGTGTCAAAAATAAATTAGATTTACATAGAGAATCAATAAATTTTGACAAAATTTTAGCCACTGAAACCTGTTTAAATCCGGAAGATAATTATGATCTTTATGAGCTTTATAAGCTTTATAAGCTGGAGGATTAGGTTTTTTTGTGAAAAAAGAAATTTTATATGAAAGAGTCGATATTGTTTTCAATGCGAAAGCACTGGAAACGGGAGCAATTTTAATTAACACTAACATAGGCGATATGCTCATCGTTCTCTGTTATAGATGCCCTACAAATGGCAGACATATTGAAGCAAGAGTGGAACAGTCTCATCGATTGTATCAAGAGGAACGGAGTGCAAAATTTAATTTTCATCATCCACTTTGGGGTGACTCAGAAATCTGTAAAAGTGGTCAGACTATTGTCGACAATATCGATTATGAAGATGTAGCTTTGTTAAACAATAAGGTTCCAACGCATATAACAATGTCAAATGACAGTTTCTCTTTTTCCAGCATAGACCTAACTTTTGCATCGCCAGAGTTGGCTCTTAAAGCCAATTGGTTAGTCTTAGAGGATAGGTGGAGCAGTGACTATTTCCCGATAGTTATTGAACTAAATGTCAGCCCCGAATATTTACAAAAAATTGATTATCGATATAAAACTGATTGTTTAAACTGGGAAATGTTCCATGAGAATTTGGAGAAAGGAAAAGATTACTTCAATAGTATGGAATTCATTAATTCAATTGCTGAGAATAGATACGAATATTTTATTTCATTTTTGAACAACTGTATAATGGATGCTTTGCCAATCAAAAAAAACTCAGGATCAAAAAATTGTAATGTCTTTTTGAAAAATAAAAAAATTGTTAGGAAAAAATGTATTTGGTGGAATGAAAAATGCGAAAAAGCGATTAGATTAATAAAGGCAGCGTAAATTTTATGATCTAAATTTTGTAAGGTCGCAGATGAGGACAAGTGAGATTTGGCTATTTTCTTTATTCAGTTTATTCACTTCAAATATAAATTCACAATAGTTGATTATAATTGTCGCACGTTGTTTTCCATAAATAATTTTGTGAATCAGCAGAGTCTATCTTTTATTTTCCTTCGTGCAAATTTCAACAAAGTTCAACTATCAGAATATTTTCTATGTTCTAATTTTGAAAATATTCTAAGTCCAATATTCACATCGAGAGAAAATTTCTAAGTCCAATTTTCTAGTTTTCTAAAATTGTATAAGTTCAATTTTTACCTCTCGGAATATTTTCTAAGTTCACTTTTTACTTTTCACTTGCTGGTCTTCTTCTTATGGTTCTGATGGTAAGTTCTGACTGACTGACCCAATGCTCTGGCGCTCTAGATTTATACTAAATTTCTTACCATAGCTTACATTGGTAAGTGAGAGATAGAATCTGTGTGAAGCACACTTTATTTGACCTAGATTTGTAAAATTAGTGTGATTGTTCACACGATTTATAAAAGTCACACATAGTAGAAAAAGAGTAAGACTTATATTAGAAAGAGATGAAGTTATTCTTTTATCGCAAATCCAAGTTTGTATGATTCATTAGTGTGACGTACAGCGAATTCTTTCATTGGCGTTGACAATTTTCCAAAGAACAAAGAAAATGATTTGCATATAAATGAATACATAATCGATTGAATATTACTGCAGTTTTGGATGCAAATATGGTTATTATAATATATGAAAAATGAATAGTATTTATATATTATATATAATATCAAAATTAAGAAGTAAGAAGAGAGAATATAAAAGAAGTTGGTGATTCATAAGAATGAGATAACATGCGAAGAGCTAAGATACAGTAGCCCCTTTCGAATGACTACCTGAACTTATGCAATGTTCGGAAGTTCGGATGTTATAACATTTTATCTCTTAATTTAACATAAGAAAAATTGAAAGTTTTTGGGGTAAAATACGCAGTATGTAACAATTTATAGAAGTAAAAAGGATAGAAGCACGAACAAAAAAAATTTTGAAAGAAGAAAAGAGAAATTGGTTTAAGAAGTTATGTGATTCATTCAATTCACAGACTAGAATCGCTGACATACAAAAAAGTAAAAATGTTCAACAACTCGTACAATAGACCTCAAACTTCAATTGGTAATAAAAGTCAAGAAAATAGTATTAATCAATCCATAGATAGCTTAAGCGTGTCTAAAGCTGATGTCAATAGAGTTTTAAAAACCTTAGAGAATTATGAATATACTGATTGTTCGCCTGCATTCTTAGATAACCCATTCTTGTGCGAAGAGTTAGAGTTCGCCCTGAATAGAGTAAATATCAAATCATTTCCAGGTCTCGATAAAATTAATTATGAAATATTAACTGACTTACCGGAATTTTTTAAAAGAATTCTCTTAGATCTATATAATGCTTTTTTAATAATAAATCCTTTACTAACCAATGGAAAGATTATTTGGTTATTTTCATTCCTAAAGGCAACTCGAACAAAATGAGACCTATTTCGCTTGCGTCATGTGTCCTTAAAATAATGGAAAGGATTATAAATGAAAGGCTATCTTGATGGTTAGAATCAAATCATCTGCTAGCCAAAACTCAAATCGGGTTTCGTAAAGGCAAATCATGTATTGATAATCTTGCCATTCTAACGTCTGACATTCAACAAAACTTTTTTATAAAAAGTACAGTCTCTGCTTTGTTTTTAGACATAAAAGGTGCATATGATAACGTAGTTCCTAAGGTCCTTATTGACGAACTATTGAGTGTAAATATTCCAGAAAAAATAGTTTCGTTCATTAATGGTTTAGTTTCTGAACGTAAAGTTTTATTTCTCACAAATATAAAGTTGGTAGAAAAAATAATTGATAAAGGTTGTAACCCGGTGCTTTCCCAGAGAAAGAACTGAAAATAATTTACGGGGATGGGCGCCAGGCCGTTGAGGGCAACGGCCAACCACTTAACGCGAGCAATTGCGTCGCCTGGTGGGCACGGCTAGCTCAACCAGGGCGCAGGTTACACGACTTAGGAAAGAAAACAAATTTTAATTGAATTGGTGGCTCGCGGGCCACCACAAAAACAAGAAAGAAACAAAACAAAACGATTGATCGGGCTGGGGGGACAGGAAAAGAAAATGCCAGTTTGAAATCAAAAAAAGAATCAGGTTTATTGTACCGTCCCCTAGTGGGACGATACCTGTAATTTTTACATGGGCCTAGTGCCCCAACTGTAAATAAAAAAAACGGAGAGTCAGGGTGAGAGAGAGAGAAAGTCGGGGGTCATGATTGTGTCGTGGCCAGAAGGGCCACGTCACCGCGACAGGGGGAACCTGGATGGGCACCGTAAGAACGGTACACTTACTTGCGGGCCGGGGCTATCGGCCCCGGCATGGTGCTGGTGATGGGCCCGCGGCCCAGCAGCGTCCCTCGGGCAGGCCTAGCCGGTCATCATCCTGGTGACTGGCCGGGTCTCAGTGTCCTCGTCGTCACTCGTCGGGTGGGCTCCGCGTCGCGATTAACTTGCCAGGTTCGGCCTGGCGTATACGCGCGGCGCGGGACTTACTTGGCGGCGACGTGCACGGCGAGATGGCGAGCAGAAGCGCGGGATGGCGGTTGACGTCGATCGTCGACCTCTACAAACAGGAATGGCGTCCCGTGACGCCACGTAGCACAGCAACGGTATGCCTGTGCGCGCGCATGCGCGAAGCGATCGATCAGCGCATCGAGCGCTGATCGTCGCATCTCGCACACGCGCGAAAAAGCGCGGGTAAATGACGGGTTCAAAATTTACCCGTCACAAGGTTTACCTCAGGGCAGTGTCCTGAGTCCGTTACTATATGCAATTTATACTAGAAATTTTGAAAATAATATCCAAAATATTTGTACTCTTCAATTTGCCGATGACATTGTAATTTACTCTAAGGAAGGAGACATCAAAAACCAAATAAATCAGTTAGAAGTCAATGCTAATAAGTTAATATTATTTTTCAAAAATAGAGGACTAAAAATTGTGCCAGAAAAAAGTGTTCTTGTATGCTTTGATAAGTCAAATAAACGCATTGATACTAATATAAAAGTTAAAATTAATAATTGTGATGTCAAACTGTCCCAACATGCGAAATTCTTGGGCATGTATTTAGATCGTCGCCTTAATTGGAATACTCATGTGAGAAACGTCGAAATCAAATGTAATTTACCTTTAATAATTATCTGTAGTTTGAGAAGTACTTGGTGGGGTGCTGATCCCAAAACGTTATTGATTTTATTCAAATCTCTAATTAGATCTAGAATTGAGTATGGGGGTTGTTTGATATCTCCATGTTCGAAAGAGGCCTTTTCTAAGTTAAAAAGAATCCAAAATAAAGTGTTACGAAGTATTATGGGATATCGAAAAAGTACACCTATTAATATAATTTTGTCTGAATCAAAAATGCCATTCTTAGATTTTAGATTTAAGTTTTTATGTTATAAATACGCCTTGAAATGTATGTCATATGAAAAAACTAATCAGGAATCTAGACGATAATATTTTGTATGAAAATAACTACGATAAATCATTACTTGTTGAATGTTATAATGAGGTTTGGTTCTATAAAGATTCTATAATGTGTTCAAATGTTAACTTTAAATATCATGGAGAGTATATCTTTTCATTGTTTAAACCAAATATAGATCTCAAGAGTGGTAAAAAAATTAGGAAATCGGAATCTCCTAATCTAGAATTTAAGCGTCGTTTTAGTACAGGTTCTTCGACCCATATTTTTACTGATGGTTCAAAAATGTCTGAAGCTAATGAATCACAAACAGGATTCGCTGTATGGTGTTCAAATAGTATGATCAATTTTAGTTATAAAATATCCGATCACGCGTCTATTTTTACGACAGAGTGTATGGCCGTACTTTCTGCTGTTAAAAAGGTGATTGAATGTAACTTAACGAATGTCATTATATTTTCTGATTCGGAGAGCGTATTGAAAGCATTGTGTAATGTGTTCAGTAGTAATAGCTGTCCTGTAATTAATGATCTTCGTCAAAAATTAGCCTTAGATCATGAGTCTGATATAAAAGTGAAACTAGTCTGGATCCCTGCTCATATAGGAGTCGAAGGGAATGAAAGGGCAGACAAAAACGCAAAACTTGCTGCGAGAAATGGAAGACTATTAAGGTAATTGCTCAACCCCTCTTAATTTTGAGAAAACGAGTTCCGATAGAACTCCAACAATTCTCAATGAAATTGAACAAAAATCAATCCAGCAATTGATTAAATATCAATCTATTGCTGGATTGATTTTTGTTCAATTTCATTGAGAATTGTTGGAGTTCTATCGGAACACGTTTTCTCAAAATGCTTATGTTAAGAAAAAATGTTTTGAAGAAAATAATGTAAAACCCTTACGGAAAAATACTACAGAAGCCTATAGTGATTATAGAAATTTCTATAGTTTTGCCCAATTTACTACAAAAAAATACTGTAGTTATATGTAGTAACTATAAACGTTTGTAGTACTTTTCCGTAAGGGGAGTGTCTACGATAGGTCAAGAAAAAGGAACTTTTTATTTTAAAAATTTTCATACTAATTCCAAAAAACCTTGGTTTTATGATTTCGACTCACCTAGAAAAGCAATATGTAGTATCAATAGAATTCGATGTAATCATTCTTCTCTTAATAGTAGTTTGTATCGGCAAAAAATTGTTAACGATAATAGATGCAAATGTGGACAGAATATTGACAATATTGAACATGTGTTTTGGAATTGTAATTTATATATACCAGAAAGAACTAAAATGTTAAACGAGATTCGTAAGGAAGTAAGGTTTGAACCTTACTCAATATTATCATTTATATCTTCACTTAAAAATGATTCTGTACGTACTGTAATTGTTGACTTTATAATGAGTATTGATATCAAGATATGATTGTATTATTTTATAAGTTGATATGTTAAAAAATAATTGTATTTGTTAGAGTTAGTTCATAATTTTGTAACAGCGCGCGCCTTAAGGCGCATTTCTATGTATATGGCTATGTACTTGTTGTGAGAGCCAATAAAAAACTATTCTATTCTATTTAAGTCCCAGACAATCCATGTCAAATATGTTTTTCAATTTCAAATTGATTTTTCACAAATTTCTATCTCCCTCAACTGAAATTAACAAGTCTCAAAATTTGTCTTGATGTTGTTTTGTATTTAAACGTAAATAAAAAAGGTATGATACGATGTGATACAATTGAGACACGATTTGTCCCAATTTATCGGGTCTCCGGCGGCGACAGGGCCCTTATTTCCTAACCTTTTAATATGGGACTGTCACCAACATAACCTACCAAAAATCGATGAAAATTTTCATTCATTAATATTTTAATAAATGTGTTGTTTAAAAACATTTTAACTAAATATTAATGTTATTTTATGAATTGAAGTAATATTGTAATTCTAAAACATCACGAAATTCTTAAAAATAAAGAAATAAATTAATTCATTTTTGAGATTTCAAAGTTGTCATTCTGCAGGCAAATGCATTTGAAGGATAGAAACATGTTCCTTGCCCATCACCACTCCAATGACCCTCCTTAAATTATCCTTAAGATTATATGATTATAGACAATGAGTCAACAACAGTCAACACTTGCGTGGCCTTTTGAAAAAAGCGCGGCGGCAAGGTGTTTTGTCATTGAAAATTGGTCTACTTTCAATGAAGTGTATGATATACAGGGTGTCCCATTTTAATCCGACATCTGAAACAACTCGAAAAATGAGCTTGAAGAAAAAAAATGTTTAAAATATGAGTCTAAATTTTTAAAATAACTGATAGTGCTACTGAAGTAGCCATCCATCAAACTGAGAAACTTTTTTTCTTGACATTTTCTCTCCAACGTTTATTTGTGGGTTATTCAAAGTGTTGGATTAAAATGGGACACCCTGTATATTTATGCATAGATATACTGATTCTTAATTTTTAACGTTATTGAATAAATGAAAGGTTAAGTAAGATCTTTTTCTAAGATGCTGTTATGAAATAATTTTTTCTACTTTGAACTCCAACTAATTTAATCTATTTTTTGAATCTCATTCGATTTATGATTTCGAATGAACCGTTTTGACTCTATCTTGTACGCCGATTAAAAGTGCACGCCGCACATATGGTACAATAAGACGCATCTATTTGATAGATTTTTTAATAGAAAAATTCATTAGTATACTTTAATATACGTACAAAGGAATGGGAAAATCCCGAAATTATAAATTGTATTATTTTATTAAAAAAAAATCATGAAAATGGGCTTTTTTCAGGATGATTTATCGAAAAACCCCCTTAAACTTAAAGACTGAATCACTGTTTCATCTACACAGAGAAACCGAATTTGCAAGAATTATGAATTTTAACAACGTACATCGTAAAACTTCATTCGCAAAATCTACGAAAAATTTGCAGAAAGTACGATATACATCGTTATAATTACGTTATATGTTGCAGAAAATTAAATTCCTACGAATTCGGTTTCTCAGTGTAAATAAATATTCACTCAAATAATATATAATAAATGAAAATCTCCTGTAAGTTCTTATGGCGGGACTGATTCCGGCTACTAGCTCAACCTAAAATCAATTAAATTCATAGGGCATGTTTAATAGGTACACAGCTATAGCTTGTGTTAAGAGCAACAGTTTTGATTAATAATTGCGCTTTTTATTGTTAAGTAACGACGAAAAAAAACGTATTGTTAACGCTATTTTTAGTCTATTGTCCGCCGTTTCGTGTCAATTAACCCAAAGTTATTAATTTTAACACGGGCTGTAGCTGTGTTTCACACTCTTTAACCTCCAGAATGTTGACACGCTACCGGTACCAAAGAATGCAACAACATAACCCTACCTTTAGTTGACCAATCAGCAATAAATTTACCTGCGCTATGACAGTGTAAATTTCGGGAGGTTCCAGTCTCGACAAGCATCAAATTCCGGAGATTTGAGTGTATTTAGCAGAAAAATTCCCATTTTCGAAAGACCTTTTAGATTAGTAGAGAAAATTTTTTTAATGAACCGATTTATCGAACTGTTCCAGTAAACTATTCTCCTTTAAATCATTAACTTTGTAATTGTATGTCACATTGACCTGCACTGCCCCTATGTAATATTTATATTTATTGCATAAATATAGTAAATTTTTTGATGAAATTTATATTCATCTTAAATATGATATAAAATTTATTTAATGCCGCTTTATAAATAATTTATAAATAAATATCTAGAATATATGCGAATATATTTTAAAAACCGGAACTATAAACAAATTTCAACCGTAACTCATGATGAAATGGAAAAATGCCAAGTAATAATTACAAAACTAAATAATTTTCAATCTGTATCTTACAGCAAGTAATGAAGTGGAAAATTACCAAGTGCAACAAAATAAATATAAAAAATTGATCAAATTATAACTGTAACTTAAGCAAAAAATAAAATAAAACATTGTCATGTACAAAATATATATTATAAATAAACAAAACTATCTCTCTGTTATTTTCGTTATTTTAGATGATTTATCCATTATCTTTTATTTTTAAAATATAATGTACACAAAAAGTTAAGGGACACTTATGCATTTAAATGCCATAGTTAGTGTCCCCTAAGAATTTGTGCACAGTATATTTGTTATTTTCACAGTATATATTATTCACAGAATATATTTTTTTATTTTCATTAAATTAGTTATTGTCGGTTATTTTTGATTTTTTAGTTACTTATTATTTTTAGGTACTTGGAAGTAATTTCTAAAATTACTTCCATTTTGACTCCAATTTTACTTCTTTAAAATGCTTACTCACTAAAAAAGCAGTAAGCATGCATTAATGCATGCTTAGGTAGAGCGTAAAATTTTTTTATTAATTCTATACTTTAGATACATGACCTAGTATGAAATATTATTTTAAAATTGTTTAGTTTTATACCGACTTTTTATTTACGAAACATATGTGTTTGCGAACGTAAAATTCAAACAAAATGACCTTTATCCAACACTTCTAATAGCGCCGGAAGTAAACAGCGGTGATACTTGTAAACTATGCTGATTTACTTCGCAACGGAGTCAGAGACCCCTGGTGTAGGCTCAGTCAAGCACAATTTTAGATACCTACTTCAAGTCTTGTCAAGTTCATAACGCGATGTGAATTCGTTGTCAGTAAGTGGGTGTGTTATGAGATAGAGACTTATGATGTACGCCTAATTGCTCAAGTTTAAGGAACGTCTTGCTGGCTGTTCTTTTTACAGCAACAACATTCGTACAGCAATGTAAGTAAGCAGTGTTAAACCGAGCGAGCACTCTATCAGAACGACTACGACGCTGTGATCAATGAATGAATACTTTGGGGCGTGCATGAAACAGCGCGTCGCCATCAACTTTCGTCTCTTCTTAATTCTACCTTTTGTATGAAATTCTTTTCATATATGTTTATTCACATTATTATTTTTATTCAATCTTAAAAAACCTGTTTCAAATAGTCTTTCACAATATTTCTGTTGTAGTTCAAGTTGTTGACTAGATTTTTTCTCTTAGCGACCTCTTAATCTGTGAAGCATAATTTATTTTTGTTAAAAAATAAATAAATCTTTTTCAATCATCCGAAGATTTGTATACTTTTCTGATTTGAAAAAACAATTTCAACATTTCAAAAAGAACTTGATGCTGAAAAACGTAATAAAGCGTTCATTATAAATCGATATCGTTATGCGCCCATTTAACTTTTGCAAATGTTGATGTAATTGACAACACCGACGATTTTCTCTAGCACGCCGTTAATTAATTGAGTTTTACTTTATGTTTTTATTTTTAATCTTAAACACTTTAGCTCTTAATTTGCTTACAATTAAATGTTTTCGATACATGATTTTATCAATATTATAATGTGTATTTCAATTTGTTTTGACATTTACTCATAAATAATCGATTCATTAATTAATTACCTCTCATTAATTAACGATTAATTTTATTTATACAACAATTTTTCTCACCATCATGCCCTCATTGTGTGACGTTTTCATTCTCAAATGAATAATGATACTCTTCTTGAAAATCATTTGATATGGATAATTTTGCATTAAAAATATTCTTCAGTATACTTTCGTAAGTTCTTCTGTTTTTGTATTAAAATTTCATTTTATGTCATATGATAACTCTATATTGTTTTTAGATGACTCCGTTACCATGAACCATGCATTCAACGTGAATGATTTAGCTGCGAGAAATGCGATTTAATATTCACAAATGTTTGTAAAATGAATGACATAGAGAGCTTCAGCATGAACGAAGGTTCAAAGATGCCTCATAGCCACTCAACACCAGCTGGAGTTGATGGTGGAAGTCGTACGCCACCTACAACTCCAAGAAAGGCTGGAAAAATGTTGGCTATAAGAGTACAGATGTTGGATGACACCATCACCATGTTTCAAATACAGGTATAATTCCATAATTCAATAACGATGCAATAACGACATTAGGTCCATTTGATTTACATTGCACTTAAGTCGTTATTGCATCCAGCGACTTAATTGTATCCGCATTGTTTTATTCATGATTGAACGAAATCAGACACTCTTAAATTTTGAAGTTTTTCATGTTTCATTGTTTCTAATCCACACTGTAAATTAAAAACATAGATAAGATTCAATGCCTTCATATTGAAATTAATGCACACGCGATTCTATGGAAAGTTAATTATTAGAGCATATAATGTATCGGTTATTGTTTATTACATGCATGTCAAGTTAACGGAGAAAACAGTTTATATAAAAATCTGAAATTAACTTATTGAAATTTAATGCTGAATTTTAGAAGATATTAAGTCAAAATATTACACAAAACAATTTTTGTATTTTTCTAAAAATTTCATCGTAAGTGGGTGATTTTTTAAATATTTCTTATGAACAGTTAATTAATTTAGACAGAAAAAATTTAAAAAGACCTCATGTAACTTTTTTTGTATAGAATTTTTTCTCCGTTTGTAGAGTAAATATTTTATAGATCAAAAAACAGATGAGAAATTGAAAAAAAAATTTTTTTTAGGCTAAAGCGTTAGGTAAAGTACTTTTTGACCAAGTTTGCAAGCAATTACATCTTCTAGAAGCTGATTATTTTGGCCTTGAATATCAAGAGCCCAACGGAACAAAGGTTAGTATTAAAATGGACAATTGCTTGATTAGTATGTAATTATTTATTAAAATATCTTTTTTGTGTCTGCATATTAGTCTGTTCAATTATTAGTTGGTACTTATTGTAGCTAAAAGATACTAAAAAATTTAAAATGTAAGAATTTTATAATAAAAATTTCAAAAAAAGAATAATAATTTTTTTCTGTTACTTCCTGAAAATGTCACGTTTTGAGATAACTTTTGGCCTAGAAAGTGGTACATTTCACGTCACTATCATTTTTCCGTCTACTAGTAGGAAAAGTGATACTTTTCCTGCAATTATACAGGAAAATAAGACATTTCATGGCATTAATTAAGATATCAAGAGTTCCAATTCATGATACCCTCTTATCTATTATCTATCCTTTCACCATTTAAAAAAAGTTGCCCGTTTCTAAAAGATGACTTTTCATGATTAATACTAAAATCCTTCATGAAGTCTTACTTTAATTAACACTCAAAAGGGCATTTTCTCTAGGTCTTAACAGGAAAAATAATATGTCTTACTTGCCGAAAAAATAATTTCACGTGTACGGTAGGTGACCACCTCTTGCTTATGGCTAGGGTTGTCATTATCCTACGTGTAAGAAATAACTCTTTTTCCTAGCTGGTAAAACAAAATACTATTATACGCTTCTTTTACAGTATTGGCTTGACCTGGAAAAACCACTTTGCCGGCAAGTTGGATTATCCTTGATTGATCCACTTCTACGATTTTGTGTTAAATTTTATACACCAGATCCAGCACAACTTGAAGAAGAATTTACAAGATATTTATTTTGCTTGCAAATTAAGCGAGATTTGGCTCAGGGTCTTTTACAGTGTAATGATAATACCGCTGCTTTGATGGCTAGTTACATTGTACAGGGTAAGTTTAAGAAAGTATGTGTAAAATATGAGCTCCCAACTAAAAATTAATATATGGCTCCATATTTATAAATCATAAATAAGTACCATATTAAGGCCATAATGAAACATATATGCCAAGTATTTATGAACCATATCTGTTTATATATATTGAACATTTATGACACATAAACGGTTACATATATTGAACATTTATGACACATAAACGGTTACATATATTGAACATTTATGACACATAAACGGTACGGTTACATATATTGAACATTTATGACACATAAATGGTTACATAAGTGTAACATTTATGAAACATGGTTGAAATATATAAGGCAAAATTTTTTTATCATAAATGACAGTATACATAGACCATAAATTCGCCATATACTGTCATTTATGTGCCATATCTGTTTCATTTACATTCCTTACATGGCTAAATTTATAAACCATATATATTATCATTTATGGTCTATAAATAATACATAATATGTATGTAAACTGGTCCAAATAGTAAACGCAATACTTTATATGCAATTCTTATGGGAAGTAATGCATTTTTTATTTGGGCCAGTGTATATTATATGCTGATCGATATGTTACCTGAAATCTTTGAAGAAACACTAATGTCAAGAAAGTGAATATTTTATTGGTCTTTGTAATCTTATTCTTCTATACATATAAACACAAAACATTGGACCTTACGAATAGTGTCTCGTTCCAAAATATTGCTAAGAACTGTCTCATCTCTATTTGTTATTAAAATAAGTGATCAGATAGTCTTCAGTGATATATCCGCACGGATAAATATACTCGCTATATATATATGTATATGTTACCGGCAAAGCCCGAAATCAGGCAATCCTAGGATTGCCTAGGCATTTTAGACAATCTTGATTATTTATGACTTTGCCTAATACTTTGCCTAGAAATCCAACATTGCCTAGGCAATTCCTAGCATTGCATTCTACTAGCGCATTGCGTTTGAAGCAGCCATCATCACAGTTAAATTTGAACTAAATGCTAGTTAGGCAATGTTG